>CM020620.1:25458425-25477202 GCA_009829735.1 Pyropia yezoensis
AGCGACCGGGCGGGCGGCTTGTCCCGCGCGGGCGGCCCGCGCGAGCCCCGCGCGGGCTAGCCGCCCAGCCGCCCGCCCGCCGGCGCGAGCAGCTTGGCCGAGCGACAACGTGACCGGCATGCCCGGGCGGCAGGGCCGCCGAAGGATCCCGAGGAGGGTGAGCGGAGGGGGGCGTGAGGCCCATTGTGTGATGGGCGGGCGCTCCCGGGAGAGTTTATGAGCGCGGGCCCCGTGGGCTAACCACGGGGGTCCGGGGGAGGACAAGGAACTTTCCTTCGGTCCGTCTGCACTAGTGCCAAGGCAAAGGCGGGCGCGGAAGGGGACGTCCGCGGGTGGTGAGGGACCACCTTCCTCACCGATTTTCTCAACAGGTTATGGGGTTCGCTCATGGGCCAGATCCAGCCCCCGAGCAGTGCAAATCAATGCGAAAAGGTTGGCCCCGTTTCGGGAGGGTCAGCAACCGGTCCTCTCAGGGTGTGCCCCTCAGAGCGGCTCAGAGCGGTACACTACCAGGAGACCCAAGAACCTCATGAATTCGAAAGGACCACTGTGATCCGACTGTCAGCATGGCGGCCGTGGGCAGGTGATCACGGGAACACTGGTAGCTATGTACACGGGTGCTGGCGCGGGCACGAGCTCGCTGGGGTCAGCAGTGCCTGAGCAGCTCGATCTGGCAGACATTCACATAACGTGGCCATCGGCCACGTTGCAAATCTTCCCAGTTGCGACAGTGTCCGACGGAGCTGTAAGTGGGCCAGCCCCGACAGTGTCCGGCGGGGCAGTGAGTGGGCCAGCCCCGGTGGGGGCGCGTCTGCCCCAACTGATTTTGGACGAAAAGTTCTGACCAATCAGCGTTCAGATCGAGACTCACGGTCCCCACAGCCAATAAAGGAGCGTCACAGCACGCTATTCGTGATTTCCAGGACACGGGCGTTGGCTGGGCCTCGTGTTCATGTGCTTGTCTTCTTGTTCGGATCGGCCAACATGTGGCACCTAGCACTAGCACGACGGCATCCCGCTATCCTGATTCCCATCGACGTCGCCGCTGTGGGCGTACCAACCTCCGGACCTCCCCCACTCGAGCACGGCGCGGCCCGACGTCGCCAGACGCGAGGACCGTTGCCCCCACCCCCCGCACACCATTATTACAACTCCTCAGGGTGCTCCACATGTGGTAGCCACAATGGACCCGCGGGACAACCACCAGCGGTATATGCGCAGCGGCAAGCGGCCGATGCGTGACCCCCGCGGCCCGTATCCGGATGGGTCGGGCCTGTCCGGGCGGTTCCCCCCCCCCCCTCGCTGCTCTTGCCATTGCCACACCACACACCCGTGTCCCTGCGTGCTGTCGGCATGCCCGCCGGTAGTCGCGTCAGCAGGAGGACCGCTGTACGACACTGGGGCAGGCCCGGCGGGGCGGCCTACCAGTGGCGGGGACGAGAACGGCTCTGGGTCTGTCGAGGCGGCGTGCGCAAACCTGCTGCGTGCCGCCGAGGCTGCGTGGACGCGGCTGATACGCGCGCGCGAGACGGGGGCGGGCCCGGCGGTACGCGCGCGCGAGACGGGGGCGGGCCCGGCGGGGCGGCCTACCAGCGGCGACCGCCGTCCGGGCGGCGAGACGGGGGCGGCGGAGCGGCCAGGCGGCCACCCGCATAACACTTGGGCGGGCCCGGCGGGGCGGCCTACCAGCGGCGACCGCCGTCCGGGCGGCGAGACGGGGGCGGCGGAGCGGCCAGGCGGCCACCCGCGTGACACTGGGGCATGGGAGGCACGTTCCCTTTACTTTTCTGGGCCGGGTGTTGGGCCCCCGACGTCCCGCGTGTCTCGGACGCAGTTCCCGTCGTCATCCTGGCCTCCCGTCACGCCGCCGTTGTCACCGTCACCGCCACCGTCGTCACCGTCGCCAGTTTCGTCATCCTCACCGCCGCCGCCGCCGCCACCGCCATCGCCGCCGCCGCCGCCGCCGCCCCCTCTCCGTCGATCGGCGCGACTGGCGCTCCGTCGATCGTCGGGAGCGGTGTCGGCGCCGCCGCGGCCGCCCCCGCCGCCCCCGCCGCCACCGCCGCCGCCGCCGCCGCCGCCGCCGCCGCGCCAGCTTCCTCGGCCGCAGCCGCCTGTCCATCCGGTACACGTGGTACCGGTTGCCAAGGTGGAACCTCCGAAGCTGGAACCTGATATGATTCCGCCGCCACCGCCGCGGCCGCCGCCGCCGCCGTCGTCGTCATCTTCGTCGTCGTCTCAGGCGCCTGCTTCTCCCGCGGAGTGTGTATTTGGCGCCAGCCTCGCCACGTGACTGTCCCACCTGTCGCGTTTGTTTCTTGGTCATCTCTCTTTCTGCGTCTTTGTCATGAATCGCCCTGTGGTGTTGTGGCTAGCACGTACGCGTTCCCCAAACAGGGTGTGTGTGTGTGTGACATTGTGCTCGTGTGCCAGGGGGTACCCCCCACTGTGTGAAGCATCTATATAGTGAAGGTGCGCTGTATGCGGCCCCAGGAAAAACAGCAACGGACTGTGTGGAACGGTACTACAACGGCACCCCCACCAGCTGCGGATGGCCGCACTCAGACCGCTCCCCCCTACTGCTGTCATGGTCCGCTCTCACCACTTGTCACAGCCACCCCCTGGCACTGTGCCCAACCGCCACCGCCACCCAGTGCACCACTGTGACAGGCACGGCCCCGTAAACGGCACCCGCCCCAAACGGGGACTGTGAGGAGGCACATCGACGCCGCTCCCGGTTTCAACCGCACCAACGGCCTCTCCTGATGCGATTTTATCCGTCCCATCGGCCCCTGCTGACGTACGAGTGGCCGGAAGAGGGAGCTCCTCCGGGACGGGAGGTAGGCAGGCGTCCTCGCGGTGTTGAGCCAGAGGGAGCTCCTCCGGGCCGGGAGGTTGGCAGGCGTCCTCGCGGTGTTAAGTGGACCACTCCTGCGGTCGTAGATGCCGCCTCGGTGGCGGTTGCTACGCGGGTCGGGGATTCTCGCCCCTTCGCCACTGAATCGTGCCCCCGCTGCAATGTGGCGGCCCCGTCTGGATCAGGGCCGTGCAAATGTTCAGCCGACTAGGTCGCGCGCGCGCGTGAGCATGTGTATGGCACGCCGCTCGGTGCGCTGGTCGAGAGCCGCCGCTGTGGCGGCGGTGGCTGTTGCTGCGACGGTGCTGGGGGTGGGGGGCCACATCGCTGCCGCAACCTCAACAGCAGCTACTGGCCGCAGTGTCCTGGAAGCGGCCCCGGCCCCCCTCCGCCGCCCGCTCCGCCGTCCCCTCCGCGTCGGACCTCACCGGCAGTGGTGACAGCTGGGCACCCGCCCGATGGCGTGCCTGCATGTCCATCAATCTCTGGTGCATGGCGATTTGCGGTGAGATGTGATTACATAGTGTGAGGTCCGCTGTCAGCCAGTGCGCTTGCACGTGCGCTTGAGGTCCGCCGGGTCTGGAGCAATGTACAGGCAGGTGCCCCGCCCGGGCGGCCGAGCTCCCCGCGGGGAGCTCCCGGCTCTGGCGTGGGACCCCGCGGCCGCTGGGGGCACCTCCACAGGGTAGACAAGGCACGTTCGCTGGCCCACACGGACGCAGGCGTCCCGTCCGGTTCTGTCTGTCAGAACGTTTGTCGAGCCAGGGTGCAGCCTCCGCGCCCTTTTTTTTTAATTCATCCCCCTCCTGCTCTTCCTCTTGCAAGAGACCCCCAACGTTGGCCAGCTGGCGGCCGTTTGTCCCTCTGCCCCCTAGGCCTCATCTTACGCTCCGTCCCCCCCTGCCCTCCCCCCCCCCCCCCCTCGCGACCCCAGCGCCATCCCCCCCCGACGCGCCCCACATGACGATCAAAGTCATTGGCGCGGGCTACGGCCGCACCGGCACCATGTCACTCAAGGCGGCGCCCTCATTTTACCAGGGCGTGGTGCTGGAGCGCTGGTACACGAATTCCGCTCCAAAAATATCTAATCTCACCCCGGGAGCGCCCTTGTACGTCACCCTGCAACTGTTCAGTTCAAAACAGTAAATACAGCGACCAATGATAGAAGCCTGGTTCTACCAGGCTTTTCTGTTTTCGGGTTGAACAGATCGCTTGGTGCGCCTAGATGATACACAGCTGCTGCTCTGTTCTGTTGCGCTGTTCCTTTTCTACTAAGCTCAGAGATTAAGGAGAAGTCTCATCTGTGGTGGCATCTTGGTGCACTTTCTTGATGACTTCAGCAGGCCAAGTAATTGAACATGCACGTTCCGCGTGCGCGATACGCCAAACAGTCGTTGAACCATCTCCATAGTCCACTAGACGAGACCATAGGGGCTTGGCTACGGATTGCCCAATCCTCGAGCACTTTTACCTGTCTTGATGGAATCAAGGCAGGCGAAAGCCATTGCTGGCTGCATCTATGCCTTTCAACACGCACTTCGTAGCTTGAGGCTCCAAGGGGTTTCCCGCAATTTTACGATGTCTATCAATTCTCTACTATTGCGAGGTGCCGATTTGTGGCCGATCCGAACAAGAACACAAGCGCATGAACAAGAGGGTGAGCCAACGGCGTGCCAGTGTGTGGGAAGTAACCAATAGCGTTCTGTGGCGCTCAGATCCCTGGAAGCATTTTATTGGCTGCGGCGACAGTGAGTCTCGTACTGAACGCTGATTGATCAAAACGCTGTTGTTTTCTCGACCGATCTCAGTCGTATCTCCTCTACCGCATGCGGCGTCCCCATCAGGTCTCAAGAGATCAGTTGTGCAACTGGCAACTGGTGCCGATGTGGGCGGGAAATCCCCTGGAAATCTCAGATCCTCCGTTTTCTCTTCAACTGACCCCCATGCGGAGCTTTCATTGGTCGGAGGAGCACCAGCGCGTACCTAATTAGAAGAACAAGGTCGCGTTCGTTAACCCAACAAGTTTTTTGCCGCCCGACGGGTTCATGGACAGCTCGATAAACACGTCGCAGTCTATGTCATGCACATGTCCGATGAGCTCTCTCACGCTCAATTGGCGCTTTTTGTTGCTTGGCCTCCCTATCACAATGCTCCTCTACCAACCAGACTCAGTTGGTGTGGATCTCCGGCGATGTAACGAGCAGTACAGCAAGAGGAATAAGCCAAGAGGAATAAGCGTTGTGTGCGGAAATGCATTTCTCGGGCCAGCACTGCTTTCGTAGAATTGTTCAGGTGACAAGAATCTGATTTTATCAATAACCGGGACGGCAACGTCGTGGGAGCCGTTCTATAGACACGTCGAAGATGAGTAAGTCACAGAGCTAACAAGTTTTATCTCTTTTGCATCTACGTCGTTGGATATGCAGCGCAATGTCGACTTTTATGACAGTATTAACACATGTACATGCGGTTGTGTCCACTGAAGAGCAATGCCCCTCCCTGTGCGCCCATCGGCGGCGGTGCCCGCGTCAGCACCTCCTTCAAAAACTCCCAGGTCTAAACGCCCCCGCCCCGTCAGCAAGGGGTGAAGACCCCGGTGCCGTCAATAAAACCATGACGCCGTCAAACCCCTTTTGGAGCCAAAATCCCATCCCGGTGCCGTCAGAACCCGGTGCCGTCGAGACGACGGTGGAATCAAAACCCCGGTGGCGTCAAAAAAAAAAAAAAAAAAAACTGGTAGCGTCAAAACTCCTGTTCCGTCAAATCCCCGGTCGTGTCAAAAGCTATTGGAGTCATAAACCCCAATGGCGTCAGAACGCCCCGCCAAAATGCGCCCTCCCCTTCAGCCAGGCGCCATAATGCCGGTGGGGTCAAAATGCCCCGGCGCCGTCAAACCTACGGTGCCGTCAAAACTACGGTGCCGTCAAAACCCCTGTGGCGTCAAAACCCCGGAAGCGTAGAATCCCTGGTGTCGTCAAAGCCCTTGTCGGGTCAAAACGCCGGTGGATTCAAAAACCTCGGTGGCGTCAAAGCGCGCCGTCAACTTGCTCTCTGTTCATCAGGAAGGCGTCAGAACCCGGGTGTCTTAAAAAAACTACGGTGCCATAAAAAATCCCGGTGCCCTCAATACCATGGTGGAGTCAAAACCCTGGTGGCGTCAAATTCATGTTGGAGGCAACATCCCAGTGCCATCTAAAACGCCCAGTCAAACTGCGCCCTCCACTCCAGCCAGGCGTCAAAACTCCTGTGGCGTCAACACACCCGTAGCGTCAAAAATTCCCGGTGCCGTCGAAACCCCTGAGGTGTCAAAATCCAAGTGCCATCATAACCCCAGTGGCTTAAAACCCGGGTGGCTTCGAACTCTCGGTCGAGTCAATTCCCCGGTACAGTCAATCAAAAACCCCACGTCAAAACGCCTCCTCACCTCCGGCCAAGGGCTCCCCCCCCCCGCGCAGCGGGGCTAGGACCCGGTACCTAGTGTTGCGGGTCCGCACGTGCGCGCACTGTCAAATGAGTGCTTGCAGGCCCCCGGGGACTTGGCTTTTCGACATTGCACGATGTAAAGTTTTACATTGCATCCTCTGCACGCCACGGAATCAAATAATCGTTGCACGGTGCGCATATTTTGAAGCGCGGTCCGTGTTGCGCAGAACACGGAACCTGCGGCCGCATGCACAACACTTGCATGATATGCCGGTTGGGTGCACACTCTGCTGGGTATCTGGGTGGCGATCTCCGTCGGAGAGAAGGACACGAGTGAAGAGGCACCAGTCTGCAGGTCCAGCTGCACAGAGCCCATGTTTTAAGGTGCTTAAAAGGGAAGAACGGTGCATATGCAAACATGTGGCCTGCTCGCGGTCTGCAGAGTCTTGCGGCGAACGTGGATCGAACTGCCGGTGCTCAAAATGTCGGGGCAGTGCATCGGCCGAGCGCTGCAGGTCAAAATGCAAACTCGCGCATTCTTTGTGAACGGCGACGTGCGACATCGTGCTAGAAACAGGCGTTCTCGGCCGGGGCAGCACGAATATGACTGTTCTTTGCACGAGAAGATTGGCCGTGTCGTCCTCATTACGGTCGTCGAGGTGAGAGAATAAGAAGGACAAGGAGCAAGGTCGTAGCGCCGCCGTGCGCGTTTTTGCACGTGGAAATCGCCCTTTGCGGTTTGCTAATTTTTGCGATTTTTATTGAGACAGTTTAACAACTCAATTCCAACGCAACGTTAGCTTTACGGGATCGGCCGCGCGCATGCCCGTGTCACGTCCCGTGAACGATTCCGCCACGCAATTGCCAAAACTGCCTAAGATTTACATAGTTGACGGGCAGATGACGGCCTGCGTCAACCTGGTCAGAGCGGCAGGTGCAGCGGTGCACCTGTGCCGCAGCGGGGAGGATGGTCCTGGGCTGTTGTGAGGCGCATCCCAGCGCATACATGTGCATACATATATACGCAACGAGGCGAGCTCCATGGGCGGTTGCCGCCCGGGTCGGAGTTTGCGGGGCGGGTTGTGTAGGGCGAGAGCAAGGATGGTGCCCCAAGGGAGCTGTTGACCCGTTGTGCCTGTGCTTGCATGCACAGACGCGGCGCACGCTCGCTGTGTGATGCCCCTGGTGGGCTGCACGGCCGTGGATTTTGTTGCCGGCGGGCCATGGAGCCATCCGTGGTGTAGTCTCTGCCCGGGGGCGCAGGCAGCGTCTGCCTGGGGGGCGGCGTCGGCACGCACGCTCATAGTCTGTTGAGGGCCGCCGGGGCGCCGTGCCCATCGTCGACCGTGGGCGGGGGCTTGAGCGGCTGCGGGTGCGTGCGCGGGCGTGGCACCATGTCTAACTCCTCTCCCCCGTCGCTGTCGCTGTCGACCGCGTATGGCCTGCCGGCAGTAGACGATGCCGCCGCGTGGGAGCGGCTGATGCGACCGTGCACGGGGCGCCTGCAGCTGGTCGAAGCTCCCGGGCTGTGGCGTGGTGGTCTCGCGTCGCGCCGACCCCTCTCCAAGTTACAGCCTGTCACGGTGTGGGTGCACTGCGGGGTGCACTACCAGCCTGCGGCTAGGGTCGGCGCGGCGTGGGCATGCACGCCGCCCATTCCGGGTGACCTGCCGGCGGTGGCCGCCGCCAATACGAGGTTTGGCTTTTTTGCGCTGCGCCGGGACCCCCCGGGCGCCTTGCCCAGCGCCCACGTGCGCGTTTTTTGTGCTGGGCCTGCCGACGGCTTGCACGGCCTGGACGGGTGGTGGGGCGTGGAGCTGGCCGCCACTGCGGGTGTGGACCACCAGCCTCTTCGGCTGTGTGCGGGATCGCGGTCAGTCGCGGAGGCGTGGGCGCACGAGCTGCGTGCGCGCTCCGCGCCGCTGTCCGCTGTTTGGTCACGCGTCGGGGGTATGGTGGTTGGTCGTCCCGAGGGCGGCATGGTCCACAACGCGGCGTGCGGCGAGTCCGACGAGGTCACTTTGCCGTTGGCGGTAGCGGTTTTTCGAGACGGCGCGCGGCGGGTGCTGGCCAGTGACGTCGTGTCTGACGTCGCGGGCGTGGTGACGGCCGTGGTCCAGCCTGACGCGTACGACTTGGCCGTTGCCGCCGGGCCGGTCGTGGGCGTCGCCCTCGGGGCGCTGTTGTTTGCGCTACGGGTGCTGGTGTCTGCGCGGTCGGTTTTCCAGGTAGCAGCAGGGGTGTCAGCGGACTTGGAAGAGCTTCACGGCAAGTTGATGGAGCACGTACTGCCGTCCCTGTAGTCGTTGCCTGACGACCAAACTGTTGGCGCGGTGGCTCTGCAAGACAAGCTGGGGCACCTGGTGGCGGACGCGGAAGTGCTGGCAGGGGAGCTGCACCACCTGGTGCGGTCTCGTCGGCAGCGGGCTCGTGTGGCCTTCCGCGCTGCCCACCGGGGCGGCGTCGTGGGCAGCGACTTTTACGCTCGCCTCGGGGCGGCACGGCGCAGCGCCGACGAACTGGTGCGGCTGATCCAGCTGGGGCTTCAGCGCCGCAGCGTCGAGGTTGCCTTGCAGACGCGGCAGGCTGTGGAGGCGGCCTCTCTCCACGCGTCGGCGCTCAAAGCGGTGCGGAGGGAGCTCCCCCAGCTGCCGCCAAACATTTTCAACCGCTGGGACGACCCAGAGCTGCCGGCAGCACGGCTATACACGGTTGTCATAAAATCCGACTCGACCACATGTGCGGCGGTCGGGGCGCATGGGCAGGGCGGGGTGGGCAAGACGCTCTCGTGCTTGCTCGTCGCGCACCGGATTGCGGAGGAGGCGGACGGGCGACGACGGTTTCCCGACGGCGTGCACTGGGTGCAGCTTTCGCAAGACAGTGCTGTTGGAGACGTGAAGCAGCGCGTGTGCGATTTGGCAACCTCCTTGTCCGGTCAGCACGTTGTGGCCAACGAGCTGGACGTAGCGGTTGGGTACTTGCGGGCGACGCTGCAGGCCAAGTCGTGCCTGTTAATCGTGGACGACGTTTGGGACGACCAGTGGGCGGCCACTTTTATTAGCGCCGTACGGACGTCGGCTGGGTCGTGCCTGCTCTTCTCAACGCGGCGCGTGGATATTGCTGCGCGGACGGGCGTGTCTACCTCGGTTCTGGTGGACATGCGCGAAGGGGCGAGTGCAACAGGCGTGTTGCTGGTACACGCCGAGGCTGGTGGTACGACCTGGGCGGACAAGACTGATGAGCTTGTGCAGCGCGCTGTCTCGGTGTGCGGTGGGTTGGCGCTGGCGCTGGTGGTAATGGGGTCACTCGTGCGCGAGCGCGGGTGGGTCTCGGCGGTGGACCTCGTCCACCAGCAGCGGGACGCGCTTCCCTCCAAGAGTCTCCCGGTCGAGGCCAACTATCAGCTGTCCCTTCGGGCGTGCCTGCTGGCAAGCTACCGGGCACTGGGTGTCGGTGTGGACGCCGCTGAGCAGCAGCTGTGGCACGCGCGCTTCCAGGCGCTGTGTGTTGTGCGGCCCAAGGAGCAGCTTCCCCGAGATGCGCTAGCGGCGCTGTGGGGAGAGGACGACCCAGAGGTAGTGCGGCAGATCGGGAGGACGCTGCAAGATCGGTCGCTGGTGACGCTACGCAGCGACGAGGCAGATGGCACGCTCTCTCTCTCCCTGCACGACCTTGTGATTGAGTTTCTTTCGTATCCGGGCCTAATGAGCCAGGTGCAGCGGGAAGAAGTGCACATCAAGATGGTGGCCAAGTATTGTGAACGCAACCGCATTGGTGATTCCACTTGGACGCCGGCGCCTGCCGGGGCCAGCTGCGTGACCGTACGGAAGCTGTGGGAGCTACCATCAGACGGATATGTTGAGCTCGCTCTGCCTCGGCTACTGTGTGCTGGTGGCGCTCTTGGCCGTTTGGAGCTTCTTGCGCTTTTGTTTCACTGGCGCTTCGTGGCCTGGCGGGTGAAGGTTGGCAATGGCTCCTGTACCGTCTATCGCACGGACGCGCTTGTGAATGACACGATGTGCGTCGATGGTTTGGACCGGGTGGCTACTGTGATTGAGGGGGCGCTCGTGTACCCAGACCGTTCAGCGCTCTCGGAGCGTTTGCAACAAGCTGCGTGGGAGGTGTGGGAGCGGTTTGCCAGGCTGCCGCATGCCGCCGATGGCGAAGCCGAGGCGCGTCTGATGCCGTTGCTGGTGTCCACTGCGCGGTCATACCTGCAGAAGCCAACCATTGAGCTGTACGGAGCGTCACGCCTTCGCTTGCCGCAGGAGCGTCGCGTGTTTGGGTGCAACAGCGGTGTGCGGAGCGTGTGCAGCACTGTCAACCCAGACGGAGGCGCTTGTTTTATCGCTGGCCTGGCGTCGGGGAAGCTGAAATGCTGGGAAGAGCGCAGTGGCAAGTGTGCTGAGGTTTGGGACGGCCACACCGGCCCGGTGACATGCACGGTGGTGGTGGACGGAGGCGGGAGCAACGGCGGGGGGCGCGTCGTGTCCGGGTCGACCGATCGCACGCTGCGGGTGTGGGATGTGAGCCGGGCCAAGTGCGTGACGGAACTTCATGGCCATACCCGCGAGGTGGAGTGCTTGGTGGTGCTGGACAGTGGCGAGAGCGATGGTGCGGGTCGCGTCGTGTCGGGTTCGCTTGACATGACCGTGCGTGTGTGGGACCTGAGCAGCGGTGAGTGCATTGCGGTGCTGCGTGGCCACGCCGACGCGGTGATGTGCTTGGCGGTTTTGGATGGCGGCGGGGGCTACGGCGGGGGGCGAGTCGTCTCCGCGTCGGCCGACCACTGTGTGCGGGTGTGGAATGTGAACCGCGGCACGTGTACTGCTGTGCTGGAGGGCCACGTGGGCTTGGTCGGTTGCTTAGCGGTGCTGACTGGCGATGGCAGCCTCGGCACGGGGTGGATTGTGTCGGCGTCGCATGACCGCAGTGTGCGGGTATGGGACGACAGCGGCAAGTGCCTGGCGGCTTTGACTGGCCACGAGGACCGTGTGGTTTGCTTGGCAGCCCTGGACGGTTGTGAAAGCGGTGGCAGGCGGCGCGTTGTGTCCGGGTCGGCCGACCGCACTTTGCGGGTGTGGGATGTGGTTAGCGGCGTATGTATCGCGGTGTTGGAGGGCCATACGGGCCCGGTACTCGGCGTGAGGGCGCTGTACCGTAGCAGGAGCTGCGGCGCACCACAGGTTGTGTCGGGGTCGGCGGACTACACCGTTCGTGTGTGGGACGTAGATCGCGGCTTGTGCGCGGCGGTGCTGCACGGCCATACGGAGTGGGTAAGGTGCTTAGTCGTGCTAGACCGCGGTGGGAGCGGTGGGGGCCGTAGCAGCAGCGGTTGGAGCGGCGGCGGCGTGAGCAGCGTCGGCGTCAGCAGTGGCGGCGATAGCAGCGGTGGGCTGGTCGTGTCGGGGTCCCACGACCACACGATGCGGGTTTGGGAGGCGGATAGTGGCGAGCACCTGACGGTGCTGGAGCGCTGCTCTGGTTTGGTGGGATGCTTGGCGTTCCTGCACGATGATGGGAGCAGTGGTGCTGCTGGTCGTGTTGTTTCCGGGTCAGCCGACCACAGTGTGAGGGTGTGGGAGGTGGACAGCGGACAGTGTGTGGCGATCCTGAACGGCCACACCTCATTGAGTTCTTTGGCTGTACTCCACGGTGGCGGGTGCCACGGCAGGGGACGGGTCGTGACTGGATCTCGCGACCACTTTGTTAGGGTATGGGACGTGGACAGCGAACAGTGCCTGGCGGTACTGAGCGGCCACACCCGCGAGGTAGAGTGCTTGGCAGTGCTGGACGGCGGCGCCGATGATGGCTCCGCGTGCGTCGTGTCGGGATCGCACGACCGCAGCATGCGGGTGTGGGACTTGAGCAGTGGCCGGTGCGTATCAGTGCTGAGCGGCCACACCGGCGCGGTGATGTGCTTGGCAGCACTGGGCGGCGGTGGGCGCGACGGCGGGTTGCGTGTCGTGTCGGGATCGCGCGACCAGAGAGTACGGGTTTGGGATCTGAGCAGCGGAGCGTGCGTGGCGGAGCTGCACGGCCACACCGACTGGGTAATGTGCTTGGCTGTTCTGGAAGGCGGTGGGCGCGACGGCGGGCCACTCGTTGTATCAGGGTCGAAGGACCGCACGATGCGGGTGTGGGACCTTGACGTTGGCAGGTGCGTGGCTGTGGTCCAGTGCCGCACGAGCCCGGTCACAT
This sequence comes from Pyropia yezoensis, assembly GCA_009829735.1. Taxonomy (NCBI): domain Eukaryota; phylum Rhodophyta; class Bangiophyceae; order Bangiales; family Bangiaceae; genus Pyropia; species Pyropia yezoensis. The sequence continues at coordinate 25,470,907 of CM020620.1, forward strand.
GCTTTGGGACGGCGGTCGTGGACGGCGCCCGCCCGGCGACGCTTTCACGTGGCCCGCTGCCACTGGGAGTACGCGCGGCAGCTGACTCGGGCGCACCGTCCTGGGCCGGCGGCTGTTTCCTGTTGGACCAGCGATGCAGGTGTGCGTTCGTCGACATCCGTTGTGACGCCGGCCGCTGGTCTGCCCAGCTGCGCTACGTTCCCGCCCCGCCGGGGGCGTCTGCCATGTGCGGCGTGTCACCCAGCGTGCTTGCATGGGGCACCAAGGACGGCCATGTCTACTTCGGCCGCCGGACGGATCCGCCAGCGTGACGGCTTCCAGCCAGGATAAGTTGTTCGCTGCCCCTGGCGTCAAGCGGCTGAAGTCTTTTGGTGATTGGACTGAGGGGCGAGCGGACACCCTGATGGGTTGTCCCGTGCCGATTTACAATCCCCTCCCCCCTGTCGCGTCCCACAGCGCCTCCGCCATCACATACTGCCGCTGCGGCAGCCGTGGCCGCTCACCTCGTGTGGCGATTCGCCCTTCGGGCGTCCTGCCCCTCGGCGTGGACCAGCTCCCGTGCCGGACGACCGCGCCGGGCTAGTGCCGCGCCGGCAGCCGCCGCGCGGGCGGCCCGCCGCGTCGCTGGGGCCCGGCATCGTCGTCGTCGGCCGCCTTCTCCTGCACCACGTTGGCGGACGCCCTACCCGCCGGGGAGCGGCATAGCTCATCACCAACCCCCCCCCCCCCGGGCAGGGCGGTGAGGACGTCCACCAGTATGGGCCGGACGCCCGCGAAGAGGCTGCCCGCGGCGGATGCTGCGGCTGCCATCACCCCGCCACCCTGAGGTGGCCGCCACGAAGGCCACCGCGGCGGCGGCGGCGGCGGCGGCGGGCAACATCGCGCAGACGGCGGTGGGCTCGACGCGCTGAGCGGCGGCGCCCACAGCCAGCGGCGCCGGTACCACCCGCGTAGTGAACGTGAGCAGCGCGCCCCCGAGGGCAAGCGGCACGAGCGGTGCCGGCGAGCGTGCGGGTGAGGCCGGCGTGACGCCCGCCGTGGCGGCGATTGTCGTGGCACGCGTCATGGTCGTGAGCACCGACATTGCCATTCCCGTCCCAGACATAGGGGGGCACCTCATAGTTTGGCGATGCCTTCCCGCCCCAGATCCGCAGGCGTACAACGAGGACCCCCCCGCTGCGCGAGTGCCGGCCGCAGCGCCCCGCCGACGGCGATGATGAGCCCCCAGCTGAGGGTGGGCCATGACCGACTGGGCGGGCCGCCCCAAACAAGGAGACGACCACCTGCGGGCGGGCGGGCGGGCGGCGGCGGCCACGTCGGCGACCGGCAGGAACTGCCTGGACGGACACTACCGGCAATCCGTTGGCGGTTGGGCGGGAGGGGGGGAGGGGCGGGTGGAACCCGCTGGGCGAACGCCCCACAGCCGCGCAAAGACGCTGGGGCCGCGCGGCCACGGCGGCCGAGCTATGATGGTGGCTGCCGCGTTGGGGGTGGCACAACAAGAGGGGGAGGGGCGCTCGGGGGTGGCACGGCCGGTATCCCGAGAGGCTCCAGAGTGACGGGCACAGGGCTCTCGGGGGGCGGGAGGGATGGGGTGGTAGGGGGGACAGGCTTTGTGTACAGTACCCTGAGGGAGGGGGTGGGGGAGGGGGGACGGGGGCGGCAGCTCGCAGACGCGGGCGGCCGCGTCGTATGTGCGTGGACCTTACGACAGCAAGGAGATGCGTGCTCTGCCTGCAGCCGGAGGCCTTTTGAGGAGTGCGCCCTTGCGGTGGCTCCGCGTGGGCGCTTCTCCCCCCCCCCCCCCCACACCGTGGGGCTCCTCGTGGAGGGGAGGGGAAAACGGGAGAGGCACGCCAGCAGGACCGAAAGCGCAGCGCGGGGAACGACCGGGTGCGGGGGGGGGGGGGGGGGGGGGGGGGGGGGAGGAGGGGCGACGGAAAGAGATAGGGCGCAAGGGGCAGGACAAGGCCACAGCTGGATGCCGAAAAAAGCAACAAAAAAACCTGAGGGGTGCCGAGGACAGGGGGGGGAACGCCCGCGGCCGTTTGGACTCTCCCACCGACGACGCGGCGCGGCGCCCCCCGGGGGCGCCCCCGCCTGCCGGCCGTGGCGGCCCTGGCGCCGGGGCGGCCGGCCGCCGCACGTCACGGTCGGCTGGCCGGCCAACAGGCGCGGCCCCTGGTGCCCGCAGGACGGCGCGCGCGCCCGCGCGGGCCGGGGGGGGCGCGGGCCGGGGGGGGCGCGGGCCGGGGGGTGCGCGGAGCCCCTCGAGGCGTCCCGCCGGGACGGGCGGCGCCCCCACCCCCCTCCATGGGGGGCGGACGGTGAGCGCCGCTTCTAGCGGCCCCCGCGGGGGGGGGAGGGGGGGAGGGGGGAGGGTGGGCGGCATGCTGGGGTGGGGAGCATGTCATGCTCCCCACACCGACCCCCCCCCCCATTCCCACCTCCGCGCGCACCCCAGTGGAGGGGCCCCGTTGGCAGCCCACACACCGCGTTGATCCCTTCCCCCCCCCCCCCCAGCGGTGATGACGGTGACGGCCAGCCCCGGCGTCCGGCGCCAGGCCACCACCCACCCGCGCGGCCGCGGCGGCGGCGACCGCGGCACGCCGCCGCGCGTGGCCACAGGGGGGACCGACCAACCCCCCGCAGCCACCGGGCGGGGGGGGAGGGTGGGGGGGGCGGCGGCCCGCCGGCGTGACGACCCGAGGCGGGGCCGCCCCCACGGGACGGCCCACCGCCGCTGTCCCTGGCGCGGACGCCGCCACGGCAGCGGCCGGGTGGCGGCGGCGGCAGCGGCCACAGACGACACGGGGCGGTGGCACCGGGAGGGCCCCCCCGGTAGGGGGGGGAACACGCGCGATTGGGGCGTCGGCGTCCTCTCCCCGCCCGCCCCCCTGCAGAGGGCGGTGGCGTCACGCTGCGAGCGGGCCACGGCAGACCCCCAAGCAAGGGTCTCCCCGTCGCCTCGCCCGCCAATGGCCCCTGCCGCCGCCGCCGACGCCGTGCGCGCCCAACGGGCCGGGAGGGGCGGCGGCGGCGGCGGCGGCGGCGGCGCGTTGGCGTCGTTGGCCCCCATCGCCCCCCCCGCCAACGACGGCAGCTGCGTGAGGAGCGGCCACGCCTGGCGCCGCCGGGTCGCTGCCGGTGCCGAAAATGGCGGCGACGCCGCCGCCAGTGGCAGCGACGCCTGCCCACCACCGCCGTCGGCCGTTAGGGGGGGGGAAGGGGGGGGGGGGAGAAGCCGGCAGCGTCGGCCGGGTCGTGCTCCCCAGCCCCCTCGCCCTCGTGCGCAGCAGCAGCGCCCCGCCTGGCCGGCTGGGGATGGTGCTCTGACACCTATTTACAGACCGCCGCTCATGCACTCTGCCGGAGAAGAGGGTCAGGCGCGTCTCCGCGGCGCGACGCTGTGCAGTAGGGGTTACCAGGTCCAGGAAAGGGCGGGGGCGGGTGATGGTATGGTTGGGAGAGTCGTAGGCAACAAGGGGGGAAAGGCAAGAGAAGGGCGGAGCTACTCCCATCGTGCAGTATGTACGACCATGTATGTACTGTACAAATGTACAGTACTGAACTGTACACACAGTACATAGATAGTCACAATGTGACCATGTCATGGACGATGGCTTAAATTTCTTCTGTGTACATATTCGCCTTTGTCCGTCGTTCTCACATGGTCATGTGCTGGACAGTACATACGCATGCCTACGTATGGCCCTTTCTGGGGCACCTATCCTGCCTACTCTCCCACGGATCGTCCTCAGCATGCGACACTGTACACTCACAAGTTGTGTGTCGCATGCGGAGGACGATCCGTAGGAGCGTTGAACGTGTGCGAGTCCACGGCCTCTCCCATCATGGGAGGCCTCCACCAATCATGATGATTGCGAGGAAGGCGGCACCTCCACGAGCGATGGATCATCATCCTATCATAGGATGCGCAGGCACAGCAATGGTTGGCGTCGGCACCCGCCGACATCAAGGTCGGCGACCCTCGGTCGAGCCACCCCGTCGCCGGCTCGCGTGGCTACATACGCAAAGGGCTTGAGGGCGTGTCTGCCGTCGGGCTTGCCCGTTTGTTGAGCGCTGGATCCCCGCCCAAGCACGGCTTCCTCCACAGCGCACGGCCACCGACACGCCGGCCGCGCGGTGCGGTGGAAATCCCTTCCCCGCGGCGAGCCCGCAGGCCTACCGCCCGCAGCGCCACGCTGTGGCCGGCGATGCTGTTTAAAGAGCGCCCCGTCGAGCGAGGTGGGGAGGGGCGGCGTTGGAGGAGAGCCGACGCCGGTGGTGTGACAAGGTCGTCTGCGCTCGACCGCCGGCGGTGGGACGGGAGCGCTCCCCCGTTGGTGGCGCCGGCGGTGGAGGGTGGCGGAGGCGGCCCTCTTTTTTGGTTGCCCCCCATCTCGCCTGTGGCGACCCCCCCCCCCCTGTTGCCGGCGCCCATTGCTGCGCAGCGGCCACCACCCGCACCATGTTTCGCTACGTGAACCGGGCGCTGGCGGCCACGCTGGCCGTCGTGACGGTGGCGGCAGCCGCGGCGGCCGCCCCGGCGGCGGCGCAGCGCTTGGACGCGCCCCGCTCCCCCGTCTCGATTGACGTTGCCGAGTCGGTGCTGTCGTCGCTCGACGAGTCGGTGGACCCGTGTGTGGACGCGTACGAGTGGGCGTGCGGCGGCTGGCGGGCGGCCAACAGCCCGCCGCCGCAGGCGCTGTCTTCCATCAGCACCTTCCGCTCCATCCAGACGCGCGTCGATGATGCCGTCGACGTGCTGCTGGCGGTCGCCCGCGCTGGCGGCGACCAAGCCGGGCGTCTTTTACACGTCCTGTACGGCCGCCAACGTGGAGCCCTCGGACTTGGCGCCGCTGGCGCGGCTTCGCCCCGCCCTGGCGTCCCTGACGGGCGCCAACGCGTCGGTCGAGACGGCGGTGGGGGCGGTGGCGGCGCTCGCCGGCGCGGGCGTCGAGTCGGCGGTGTGGGAGTTCGGGGTCATCAACAACCCGCAGCGGGTGGGCGGTCGCGCATTGCTCGCTATGGTCCCAGAGTTCACCGCCGCCGAGCCGGCCTTTTCCGCGACGACCCCGTACGGCGAGGCCGTGCGGGCGGCGTACAACAAGCTGCTGCTCGCCATGGCGGGGACAGCCGTGGAGGCGGGGCTGCTGCCACCGACGGCGTCGGGTGGCAAAATGGCCGCGGAGGAGGTGGCTGCCGCGGCGGCCGCCTTTGAGGCCCGCCTCGTCAACTATTCCGGCGCGGCGCCCATGACGGCGGCGGCGGTCAAGGCTGGCAAGGCGTCGCTGGCAGACGCCTTCTTTCTTATTGACAGCCGCCGGCTGGCCACCTCCCGCGCGGCGGTGGGGCCGCCGGGCAACCCCATCCGGCTGGTTGAGGCGCTGGTGTCGGCAGTGACTGAGGACGTTGGGGTGACCCTCCCAGGGAACATTCGCCTGGTGACCCCGCCGGCATACGCGAGGGCCCTTGACGCCTGGTTAACTGCCGCCACAGCCCCAGACGGCGGCGGCCTGCTTCCCCTGCAAGCCTACCTGGCCGTGGCGGCCACCCGGGCGTACGCCGAGCTGGACCTTCTGGGCACCCTCCCACGGGCGTCGCTGGAACCCTACGCCGCCGTCGTCTATGGGGTCACCGCGCCGGGGCCACTGCTGACACGGTGCGTCCGGCGGGCGGGCCGCTTCTTCCCCACCGAGGTGGGCACCGCGTTTGCGGGCGCCCACCTGCCGGTGAGCAACAAGACGTTTGCGGTGGCCATGGCAGAGGACGTCCGCGCGGCCACCGGCCGCCTCGTTGACCGCGCCGACTGGCTGGACACGCCCACCAGGGCGGTGGTGCAGGAAAAGCTGGCCGCGATGGCCATGCGGGTGGGCGACGCCACCCCCCCGGGGGGGGCGGAGGACACGTCGAGGGTGGTGGTGGATGCCGACGACTACCAGGCATCGTTTGCGTCGGCCAACGCACGGGTGTGGCGGGAATTGTGGGTGCAGGCGGCGGCGCCCGGTGACCAGTCCACCGAGGTAATACCCCTGACGGTCAATGCCTTCTACGCGGTCACGGCCAACGTGGCGGTGATCACGGCAGGTGCGTTGGCGTTACTGGATGCTCGTTTCTTTTTTTTTTTTTCGGGTGACTAGCCCCTGTTTTCCCCTTTTGGTGGTGGGTGGGTCTTTGGGTGTGATGGATGGCGCGGCGAGCGGGACGAAACGTCTGCCGCCGTGCGGTCGACCGCGGCGCCGTGAGAAGTACGTCGCGGTGCCGCCCCCACTTGGCAACCATTCTGACCCGTC
>CM020620.1:25477702-25573763 GCA_009829735.1 Pyropia yezoensis
CGTCGGCCGACCACTGTGTGCGGGTGTGGAATGTGAACCGCGGCACGTGTACTGCTGTGCTGGAGGGCCACGTGGGCTTGGTCGGTTGCTTAGCGGTGCTGACTGGCGATGGCAGCCTCGGCACGGGGTGGATTGTGTCGGCGTCGCATGACCGCAGTGTGCGGGTATGGGACGACAGCGGCAAGTGCCTGGCGGCTTTGACTGGCCACGAGGACCGTGTGGTTTGCTTGGCAGCCCTGGACGGTTGTGAAAGCGGTGGCAGGCGGCGCGTTGTGTCCGGGTCGGCCGACCGCACTTTGCGGGTGTGGGATGTGGTTAGCGGCGTATGTATCGCGGTGTTGGAGGGCCATACGGGCCCGGTACTCGGCGTGAGGGCGCTGTACCGTAGCAGGAACTGCGGCGCACCACAGGTTGTGTCGGGGTCGGCGGACTACACCGTTCGTGTGTGGGACGTAGATCGCGGCTTGTGCGCGGCGGTGCTGCACGGCCATACGGAGTGGGTAAGGTGCTTAGTCGTGCTAGACCGCGGCGGGAGCGGTGGGGGCCGTAGCAGCAGCGGTTGGAGCGGCGGCGGCGTGAGCAGCGTCGGCGTCAGCAGTGGCGGCGATAGCAGCGGTGGGCTGGTCGTGTCGGGGTCCCACGACCACACGATGCGGGTTTGGGAGGCGGATAGTGGCGAGCACCTGACGGTGCTGGAGCGCTGCTCTGGTTTGGTGGGATGCTTGGCGTTCCTGCACGATGATGGGAGCAGTGGTGCTGCTGGTCGTGTTGTTTCCGGGTCAGCCGACCACAGTGTGAGGGTGTGGGAGGTGGACAGCGGACAGTGTGTGGCGATCCTGAACGGCCACACCTCATTGAGTTCTTTGGCTGTACTCCACGGTGGCGGGTGCCACGGCAGGGGACGGGTCGTGACTGGATCTCGCGACCACTTTGTTAGGGTATGGGACGTGGACAGCGAACAGTGCCTGGCGGTACTGAGCGGCCACACCCGCGAGGTAGAGTGCTTGGCAGTGCTGGACGGCGGCGCCGATGATGGCTCCGCGTGCGTCGTGTCGGGATCGCACGACCGCAGCATGCGGGTGTGGGACTTGAGCAGTGGCCGGTGCGTATCAGTGCTGAGCGGCCACACCGGCGCGGTGATGTGCTTGGCAGCACTGGGCGGCGGTGGGCGCGACGGCGGGTTGCGTGTCGTGTCGGGATCGCGCGACCAGAGAGTACGGGTTTGGGATCTGAGCAGCGGAGCGTGCGTGGCGGAGCTGCACGGCCACACCGACTGGGTAATGTGCTTGGCTGTTCTGGAAGGCGGTGGGCGCGACGGCGGGCCACTCGTTGTATCAGGGTCGAAGGACCGCACGATGCGGGTGTGGGACCTTGACGTTGGCAGGTGCGTGGCTGTGGTCCAGTGCCGCACGAGCCCGGTCACATGCTTTGGGACGGCGGTCGTGGACGGCGCCCGCCCGGCGACGCTTTCACGTGGCCCGCTGCCACTGGGAGTACGCGCGGCAGCTGACTCGGGCGCACCGTCCTGGGCCGGCGGCTGTTTCCTGTTGGACCAGCGATGCAGGTGTGCGTTCGTCGACATCCGTTGTGACGCCGGCCGCTGGTCTGCCCAGCTGCGCTACGTTCCCGCCCCGCCGGGGGCGTCTGCCATGTGCGGCGTGTCACCCAGCGTGCTTGCATGGGGCACCAAGGACGGCCATGTCTACTTCGGCCGCCGGACGGATCCGCCAGCGTGACGGCTTCCAGCCAGGATAAGTTGTTCGCTGCCCCTGGCGTCAAGCGGCTGAAGTCTTTTGGTGATTGGACTGAGGGGCGAGCGGACACCCTGATGGGTTGTCCCGTGCCGATTTACAATCCCCTCCCCCCTGTCGCGTCCCACAGCGCCTCCGCCATCACATACTGCCGCTGCGGCAGCCGTGGCCGCTCACCTCGTGTGGCGATTCGCCCTTCGGGCGTCCTGCCCCTCGGCGTGGACCAGCTCCCGTGCCGGACGACCGCGCCGGGCTAGTGCCGCGCCGGCAGCCGCCCCGCGGGCGGCCCGCCGCGTCGCTGGGGCCCGGCATCGTCGTCGTCGGCCGCCTTCTCCTGCACCACGTTGGCGGACGCCCTACCCGCCGGGGAGCGGCATAGCTCATCACCAACCCCCCCCCCCCCCGGGCAGGGCGGTGAGGACGTCCACCAGTATGGGCCGGACGCCCGCGAAGAGGCTGCCCGCGGCGGATGCTGCGGCTGCCATCACCCCGCCACCCTGAGGTGGCCGCCACGCAGGCCACCGCGGCGGCGGCGGCGGCGGTGGCGGGCACCATCGCGCAGACGGCGGTGGGCTCGACGCGCTGAGCGGCGGCGCCCACAGCCAGCGGCGCCGGTACCACCCGCGTAGTGAACGTGAGCAGCGCGCCCCCGAGGGCAAGCGGCACGAGCGGTGCCGGCGAGCGTGCGGGTGAGGCCGGCGTGACGCACGCCGTGGCGGCGATTGTCGTAGCACGCGTCATGGTCATGAGCACCGACATTGCCATTCCCGTCCCAGACATAGGGGGGCACCTCATGGTTTGGCGATGCCTTCCCGCCCCAGATCCGCAGGCGTACAACGAGGACCCCCCCGCTGCGCGAGTGCCGGCCGCAGCGCCCCGCCGACGGCGATGATGAGCCCCCAGCTGAGGGTGGGCCATGACCGACTGGGCGGGCCGCCCCAAACAAGGAGACGACCACCTGCGGGCGGGCGGGCGGGCGGCGGCGGCCACGTCGGCGACCGGCAGGAACTGCCTGGACGGACACTACCGGCAATCCGTTGGCGGTTGGGCGGGAGGGGGGGAGGGGCGGGTGGAACCCGCTGGGCGAACGCCCCACAGCCGCGCAAAGACGCTGGGGCCGCGCGGCCACGGCGGCCGAGCTATGATGGTGGCTGCCGCGTTGGGGGTGGCACAACAAGAGGGGGAGGGGCGCTCGGGGGTGGCACGGCCGGTATCCCGAGAGGCTCCAGAGTGACGGGCACAGGGCTCTCGGGGGGCGGGAGGGATGGGGTGGTAGGGGGGACAGGCTTTGTGTACAGTACCCTGAGGGAGGGGGTGGGGGAGGGGGGACGGGGGCGGCAGCTCGCAGACGCGGGCGGCCGCGTCGTATGTGCGTGGACCTTACGACAGCAAGGAGATGCGTGCTCTGCCTGCAGCCGGAGGCCTTTTGAGGAGTGCGCCCTTGCGGTGGCTCCGCGTGGGCGCTTCTCCCCCCCCCCCCCCCACACCGTGGGGCTCCTCGTGGAGGAGATGGGAAAACTGGAGAGGCACGCCAGCAGGACCGAAAGCGCAGCGCGTGGAACGACCGGGGGGGGGGGGGGGGGGGGGGGGGGGGGAGGAGGGGCGACGGAAGGAGATAGGGCGCAAGGGGCAGGACAAGGCCACAGCTGGATGCCGAAAAAAGCAATAAAAAAACCTGAGGGGTGCCGAGGACAGGGGGGGGAACGCCCGCGGCCGTTTGGACTCTCCCACCGACGACGCGGCGCGGCGCCCCCCGGGGGCGCCCCCGCCTGCCGGCCGTGGCGGCCCTGGCGCCGGGGCGGCCGGCCGCCGCACGTCACGGGCGGCTGGCCGGCCAACAGGCGCGGCCCCTGGTGCCCGCAGGACGGCGCGCGCGCCCGCGCGGGCCGGGGGGGGCGCGGGCCGGGGGGGGCGCGGAGCCCCTCGAGGCGCCCCGCCGGGACGGGCGGCGCCCCCACCCCCCTCCATGGGGGGCGGACGGTGAGCGCCGCTTCTAGCGGCCCCCGCGGGGGGGGGGGAGGGGGGGAGGGGGGAGGGTGGGCGGCATGCTGGGGTGGGGAGCATGTCATGCTCCCCACACCGACCCCCCCCCCCATTCCCCCCTCCGCGCCCCCCCCCGGGGGGGGGCCCCGTTGGCAGCCCACACCCCGCGTTGATCCCTTCCCCCCCCCCCCCCAGCGGTGATGACGGTGACGGCCAGCCCCGGCGTCCGCCGCCAGGCCACCACCCACCCGCGCGGCCGCGGCGGCGGCGACCGCGGCACGCCGCCGCGCGTGGCCACAGGGGGGACCGACCAACCCCCCCGCAGCCACCGGGCGGGGGGGGAGGGTGGGGGGGGCGGCGGCCCGCCGGCGTGACGACCCGAGGCGGGGCCGCCCCCACGGGACGGCCCACCGCCGCTGTCCCTGGCGCGGACGCCGCCACGGCAGCGGCCGGGCGGCGGCGGCGGCAGCGGCCACAGACGACACGGGGCGGTGGCACCGGGAGGGCCCCCCCGGTAGGGGGGGGAACACGCGCGATTGGGGCGTCGGCGTCCTCTCCCCGCCCGCCCCCCTGCAGAGGGCGGTGGCGTCACGCTGCGAGCGGGCCACGGCAGACCCCCAAGCAAGGGTCTCCCCGTCGCCTCGCCCGCCAATGGCCCCTGCCGCCGCCGCCGACGCCGTGCGCGCCCAACGGGCCGGCAGGGGCGGCGGCGGCGGCGGCGGCGGCGGCGCGTTGGCGTCGTTGGCCCCCATCGCCCCCCCCGCCAACGATGGCAGCTGCGTGAGGAGCGGCCACGCCTGGCGCCGCCGGGTCGCTGCCGGTGCCGAAAATGGCGGCGACGCCGCCGCCAGTGGCAGCGACGCCTGCCCGCCACCGCCGTCGGCCGTTAGGGGGGGGGAAGGGGGGGGGGGGAGAAGCCGGCAGCGTCGGCCGGGTCGTGCTCCCCAGCCCCCTCGCCCTCGTGCGCAGCAGCAGCGCCCCGCCTGGCCGGCTGGGGATGGTGCTCTGACACCTATTTACAGACCGCCGCTCATGCACTCTGCCGGAGAAGAGGGTCAGGCGCGTCTCCGCGGCGCGACGCTGTGCAGTAGGGGTTACCAGGTCCAGGAAAGGGCGGGGGCGGGTGAGGGTATGGTTGGGAGAGTCGTAGGCAACAAGGGGGGAAAGGCAAGAGAAGGGCGGAGCTACTCCCATCGTGCAGTATGTACGACCATGTATGTACTGTACAAATGTACAGTACTGAACTGTACACACAGTACATAGATAGTCACAATGTGACCATGTCATGGACGATGGCTTAAATTTCTTCTGTGTATTCGCCTTTGTCCGTCGTTCTCACATGGTCATGTGCTGGACAGTACATACGCATGCCTACGTATGGCCCTTTCTGGGGCACCTATCCTGCCTACTCTCCCACGGATCGTCCTCAGCATGCGAGACTGTACACTCACAAGTTGTGTGTCGCATGCGGAGGACGATCCGTAGGAGCGTTGAACGTGTGCGAGTCCACGGCCTCTCCCATCATGGGAGGCCTCCACCAATCATGATGATTGCGAGGAAGGCGGCACCTCCACGAGCGATGGATCATCATCCTATCATAGGATGCGCAGGCACAGCAATGGTTGGCGTCGGCACCCGCCGACATCAAGGTCGGCGACCCTCGGTCGAGCCACCCCGTCGCCGGCTCGCGTGGCTACATACGCGAAGGGCTTGAGGGCGTGTCTGCCGTCGGGCATGCCCATATATTGAGCGCTGGATCCCCGCCCAAGCACGGCGTCCTCCACAGCGCACGGCCACTGACACTCCGGCCGTGCGGTGCGGTGGAAATCCCTTCCCCGCGGCGAGCCCGCAGGCCTACCGCCCGCAGCGCCACGCTGTGGCCGGCGATGCCTGTGTAAAGAGCGCCCCGTCGAGCGAGGTGGGAAGGGGCGGCTTTGGAGGAGAGCCGACGCCGGTGGTGTGACAAGGTCGTCTGCGCTCGACCGCCGGCGGTGGGACGGGAGCGTTCCCCCGTTGGTGGCGCCGGCGGTGGAGGGTGGCGGAGGCGGCCCTCTTTTTTGGTTGCCCCCCATCTCGCCTGTGGCGACCCCCCCGCCCCTGTTGCCGGAGCCCATTGCTGCGCAGCGGCCACCACCCGCACCATGTTTCGCTACGTGAACCGGGCGCTGGCGGCCACGCTGGCCGTCGTGACGGTGGCGGCCGCCGCGGCGGCCGCCCCGGCGGCGGCGCAGCGCTTGGACGTGCCCCGCTCCCCCGTCTCGATTGACGTTGCCGAGTCGGTGCTGTCGTCGCTCGACGAGTCGGTGGACCCGTGTGTGGACGCGTACGAGTGGGCGTGCGGCGGCTGGCGGGCGGCCAACAGCCCGCCGCCGCAGGCGCTGTCTTCCATCAGCACCTTCCGCTCCATCCAGACGCGCGTCGATGATGCCGTCGACGTGCTGCTGCGGTCGCCCACGCTGGCGGCGACCAAGCCGGGCGTCTTTTACACGTCCTGTACGGCCGCCAACGTGGAGCCCTCGGACTTGGCGCCGCTGGCGCGGCTTCGCCCCGCCCTGGCGTCCCTGACGGGCGCCAACGCGTCGGTCGAGACGGCGGTGGGGGCGGTGGCGGCGCTCGCCGGCGCGGGCGTCGAGTCGGCGGTGTGGGAGTTTGGGGTCATCAGCAACCCGCAGCGGGTGGGCGGTCGCGCATTGCTCGCTATGGTCCCAGAGTTCACCGCCGCCGAGCCGGCCTTTTCCGCGACGACCCCGTACGGCAAGGCCGTGCGGGCGGCGTACAACAAGCTGCTGCTCGCCATGGCGGGGACAGCCGTGGAGGCGGGGCTGCTGCCACCGACGGCGTCGGGTGGAAAAATGGCCGCGGAGGAGGTGGCTGCCGCGGCGGCCGCCTTTGAGGCCCGCCTCGTCAACTATTCCGGCGTGGCGCCCATGACGGCGGCGGCGGTCAAGGCTGGCAAGGCGTCGCTGGCAGACGCCTTCTTTCTTATTGACAGCCGCCGGCTGGCCACCTCCCGCGCGGCGGTGGGGCCGCCGGGCAACCCCATCCGGCTGGTTGAGGCGCTGGTGTCGGCAGTGACTGAGGACGTTGGGGTGACCCTCCCAGGGAACATTCGCCTGGTGACCCCGCCGGCATACGCGAGGGCCCTTGACGCCTGGTTAACTGCCGCCACAGCCCCAGACGGCGGCGGCCTGCTTCCCCTGCAAGCCTACCTGGCCGTGGCGGCCACCCGGGCATACGCCGAGCTGGACCTTCTGGGCACCCTCCCACGGGCGTCGCTGGAACCCTACGCCGCCGTCGTCTATGGGGTTACCGCGCCGGGGCCACTGCTGACACGGTGCGTCCGGCGGGCGGGCCGCTTCTTCCCCACCGAGGTGGGCACCGCCTTTGCGGGCGCCCACCTGCCGGCGAGCAACAAGACGTTTGCGGTGGCCATGGCAGAGGACGTCCGCGCGGCCACCGGCCGTCTCGTTGACCGCGCCGACTGGCTGGACACGCCCACCAGGGCGGTGGTGCGGGAAAAGCTGGCCGCGATGGCCATGCGGGTGGGCGACGCCACCCCCCCGGGGGGGGCGGAGGACACGTCGGGGGTGGTGGTGGATGCCGTGAAGCAGAAAGCAGACCGTCCGGCCTTGTGCCGCGAGCGCTGCCGCACCTGCGCGGCTTTCAGGGAGTGCCCGCGACCCCCACGCCGTTCGCCTCGCGACCCGCAGCGAGCCGCCGTTCAGGAAAGCAAAAGCGAGCCAAGCCCAAGCCATCATCACCCCGCTCCTCGTCGAAGCGGGACACTGTCGGTCGGGGTAAAGGGGGGGAGGGGTGGGGATGAGCAATCGGCGTGTGATGCCAACGCAAAGCGCAGCCCATCCTAACCCGCCGAGCGCCTGGCCACACGCGCCAGAGACGTGGCGGTATGTAACCGGATAATGCCGGCTGGCATGGTCACCACTGTCGGGGTCGCGCGCTGACCAGGCCAGGCCAGTCAGACCAGTGACCAGGACACCAACCGATGACCAGGCCGCCAGTCACAGCGGCCAGGCTCGCGACCGCCGCGATCTGCAGCGGCGGAGAATGGGCGGGGGGGCGGCTGGGCGTGGAAAAATGGAGCGGGAACCAAAAAAAAAAAAGAAGCGAAAATTAGGCCTGGTCTGCTGCGAAGGCGTGGCGTGTGATGGTAGTCCAATGAGGACTCCAGCGACAGCGCCGGCGCACGCCCGCCTAGCTGAGCACAGACGAGCGCGCGGGAGGCACCCCCCCCCGGTCGGAGGACAGCCGACCCTGTCATTCGGCCAAACCTCGATCGTAACACGCGCCACGGTGAGAACAGGGAGGAGTGCGGTCGCCAGCGGGAGAGGGCCCCCACCGATTGTCTCACAACGACCACATCTCGGCGACTCACGCGTCACCCCCCCCCCCCTCGGCATACCGCGCATCCCACGCCCGCGCCCCCCCCCTCGAGTCGCCCTCCCCCAGCGGCTGCTCCTCCGCCGCCGCCGCTGTCGCCGCCGCTGCCACCGCCGCCACAGACTCCTCCACCACCTCCCCCAAGCGGGCAACCACAAGCGCGCGGCGTCGCTGGTGCCGCCGTCGCCGTAGGGCCACCGCCAGCTTGACGTGCAGTGCCTCGAGGCCGTCGACACTGTAGCCGGCCGTGACGGCCACCACGCGCGAGCGGGTGGCGTCCACGAGGGCGGGGTCTGCAGGGATGCCAGCGGGGGGAGACGGCGGTCCGCCGCCGACACCATCGCCGTTGCGATCAGCGCCGCCATTGGCGGGGGGCACGACAGGAGCGGTGGCGGGCGAGGCCGCTGCCAGAGGGATCGCGCCGGCAGCCACCGGGGGCACATTCTGGGGAGGTGGGGCGGCCGCGGCAGAGCCGCCAACGCTGGCCGCAACTACCCGCCCCGTCTCGAGCACCTCCTCCTCCTCCTCCTCGTCATCGTCGTCGGAACGACGGCCCGAGCCGACCAGCGTAAATGTGGCCTTGGATGCCGGTCCCCCACCCACAGCCAGGCTGAGCGCACGACCGTCCACGCCACCACCAACGTTGCATTCACCGCTGCCGACGCCGCCCACCGCGTCGGCCGCACGGGGTGGCTGCTCTATGTCCATAGGAGCCTCCCCGTTGGCAGGCGACAACGGCTTTGACGTGACCGCCTCACCAGCAGGGTGAGCGGCGGCAGCGGAGCCAGGACGAGCCGCCTTGCCGCCATCGCCAGAGTTGGCCCCAGCGGGCGCGCCTGCCCCATTCGCCGAACCTTCAGCCGCTGATGGCGAGGCCGCCGCTAGAGCGGCCGCCGCCGTCGCCGAAGCAGCTGCAACCCGCGCAGCAACCACTGCGTTGCAGCGCTCCACCAGCGCCGGGTTGAGACTGTCCGCCCACGCGTGCACAATGTCCACGATCGCGTTAGCCCGCCGGATGAGCACCGCCCCTTCCTCCGTGTGAGGCGGGTTGTACTTGAGGGCGTTGCGGACCATCTGATCAAAGTCTGCAATCATGGCAAGAACAGTCGGGTAGCGGCCGCGATCCACATTGGCCGCGATCAGCGACAGGTCCACAGGGCGCTTGATGATATCAAAGTAGTCGGGTGCCACCGACGGGTCAACCGGTCGCCAGTACGGCTTCAGCTTTTTGTCCGACAGGAGGCGCTCAAGAAGGGTGCGCATCTCCATACGCAGCACTCGCAGTGCCGCCTCGTCGTCACGCCGGCGAGCCTGAACGGCAGCCGTCGCGGCGGCCGCGGCAGCCGCGGCCGACACGGCGGGCAGTGGCGGCGGCTCAACTGCCAGCGGCAGGGGGGGTGGTGGTCCGCGCGCACGACGACGCTGCCGCCGACCAGCCGAAGGCGGCACCGCCGCGGCGGCGGCGAGGAGCGGCTCAAAGTGGGCCGCGCGGGCTTCCTGCTCAGGCGGCTCAAGGCAGAGGAGGTCCGGAAAGTGGCGTCGGAAATCCTCGGGCACATTCATAACGGGCACGTCCGTGGTACCAAGCACCAGTAATGGCAGGGACGCGGGAATATCGCGCAAGGTCACGTGAAGGCAAGCGATCAGGCTGGCCGATGCCGTCTCCCACCAAAGCTCCAAGTGAGGGATGTACAGCACCGAAGGCGCCGCGCGGCACGCCTCCCGCACGGCCGATGCGAGCGCCTCTTCGCCGCTGCGAGCAGACGGGTCCGACGTGAGCGAAGTAAGGTCAATGCTGTGGACAGGGCACCCTTCCAGCACGTACAGCAGGGCGGGGCCGAGGTCGGCTTGGCCCAGCCCGACGGCACCACCGACCAGCAGTCGCGGGCGCAACGTTGGGCGGTCAAGCAGGTCCACCTCGGGGGTGTGGCCTCCAAGAGCCACTGCGCCAGCAGGGCCGGCCGCAGAACCATCCGAGTCTGAAGCCCAACAGCCACCGCCAGCATCGTCGCCAGAGGTGGACTCGCTGCCACTGTCGCTGCTGTGGCCAACAATGCTACCCCCGCCGCTGCCTTCACGACGACGACTACCGATGCTGCCACGCCGCCGTGACCGGGGCATGCCCCCTGACCGCCCGCTGGCAGCCCCCGGTCCAGCCTGCGTTGCGGCTGACAGAGCGCCGGCAGCAAACCCCTGTGGAAAAACGTGTCGGAGAATCCCCACCGCCTCCTCCAGCGGCCGAGCCAGCAGTGCCGCCAGTCGTGCCGGCAGCGGACGTGCGTACGTGCGCGCCGCACGGTGGCTAGCGGGGACGAGCGTGCTCATTGCAGCCGAAAAGTCGCGAGCCCGCACGGAGAGAGCAGCCACGTCAATAGCCAGCTTGGCGGAGGAGTCGTAGATCTGGGGGTACCGCCGGCGGACAGAACGGAGGGCCGCCTCGGAGCAGAGGGCGCGGAGATCAGCGCCGCAGTAACCAACCGCACGCTCAGCCACAGCGTCGAGCAGGGCAGGATCCGGCGGGGGTACCCAAGAGCGGGTGTGGATGCCAAGGATGGTTCGCCGCGCGGGCAGGTTGGGCAGAGTAAACACGAGCTCGCGGTCAAAGCGACCCGGTCGTCTCAGCGCAGGGTCAATGGCATCAACCCGGTTGGTAGCGCCAATCACGACAATCTGGCCCCGCGCGTCCAGGCCATCCATCAGGCCAAGCAGCGTCGACACAATCGACGCGTGGATCTGGTCTTGTCGCGAAGACCGGACGGGCGCAAGACCATCAATCTCATCAAAAAATATGATACTTGGCTGGTGCGCTTCCGCCGCTGCGAAAGTGGCTCGAAGCTGGCGCTCCGCCTCGCCCACCCACTTCGACAGACAGTCTGCACCGTTGCGCATGAAGAAGGCCACCCGCGGCCGCGCAGGGGGGGCGGCAGACGCCGCAACAGCTGCGGCAGCCGTGCCGGCAGCAGTGGCGGCAGCAATGGGACCGGCGCCGCCCGATGCAGCCGCCCCCGGAGAGGCGCCCGCCGCCCCTGCCAGCTGCGAGCCTGACGAAGCCAAAATGTGCGAGTGCGCGGCAGCGGCCGCTATGCCCGCCGAATGCACCAGCGACTTTGAGCCAAGCACGTCCGGCAAAGTACCAGACAGGTAGCCATTGGGCGCAGGCAAGGCAGCAGCGTCAGGAGCGGGTGCGGACCCAGTGGGCGCTGGAGCAGCGCCATCAGTACCCACCGCCGCGGCCCCCGCTGCTTCTCCGCTGGGCTGAATGTTCATGGCCATGCGAGCACTTGACGGCGGCAATGACGTCATGGCGCCCGAAGCCGTAGGCCCGACGGTGCCGGGCATCAAACCGCTGGCCTCTGGGCCAAGAAGCATCGGTGGCTGCGCGCCACCACTCGCCGCATTGGTTGTGCTTGGGTTGGCAGCTGTGGCACCGGGTGAGCCTGCTGCCGCCTCTGTTCCAGCTAACGCCACTGATGGAGCCGTAGTGCTAACCCCAGCCACCCCACCAACTGCCGCCGCGGCTGCCATTGTCGCCGCCGTTGCCGCAGCGGCCGCCGCTGTCGACGCCACCGCCGATTCGCCCCCTTCCACTCGCACGTTGCCACAGCTGGCCGCCAGCGCGCGCGCACACAGCGTCTTGCCAGTCCCCGGTGGCCCGTAGAACAGCACACCCTTGGGCGGGGTCATGTGAAACTTCGCAAACACTTCGGGATAAAGCAGCGGGAGAAAGACCATCTCCTTCAGCGACCGGATGTGGCTTTCCAGCCCCCCAATGGACGACCAGTCCAGGGATGGATCCACTGCAACGGGCTCAATAGCGGGATGGCGCTTGCCACCACCAGCGCGCGCGGCCGCACCGTCGGCCGCACTGCCGCCAACGTTGCCACCACCAGCGCGCGCGTCAGCGCGCTCCTTTCGCCGCGCGTACCGCGAGGTTGGCGGGCGGCGAGCGTCTCCGCCAGTCACGCCCATCGGTCGAGACAAGAAGTCAAGAGCGCCGGCACCTAAGCCGAGGCCTGCTCCTGTCGCCGTGGCCCCTGTAGCTCCTCTGAGCCCACTACGACGCGCACGTCCGGCAGCGGCAGCAGCGGAGCCTCCCCCGCGCCGGTCGGCCAGCACCGCCCCCGCTGATGAAGAGTCCGAGGACGAGTCGGGGGACGGGGAAGAGGACGACGAAGAGGAGGAGGGCAAAAAGGCAGGCCCGCCCGCATCATGGCCATCCTCCGATGAAGAGCTAGAGGACCCTGGCGAAGCGTCCGAAACCAGATCAAATGTGCCGGGCGGAGATGCACGCCGGCCGCCACTTTTGCCTCCCGCCTTGCCGCTTCGCCGACCACCGGGGCGGCGGCCGTGGCGGGCATTGCCCGTTGGAGACGCCACGGGTGGCGGCGATGAGCGGCGATGACTGCGTCTGGGCCGCTCCCGCCGAGTGGACGGCCGGCCAGGAGGGGCCGCCGCCGGTGGACCGCGCACCGGCGCTGCCGCGCGCGACACGTCTCGCGATCGCAAACGTCGGCCTTCCTGTACTCCGTCAGTCACCGCCTCCATCGCCCGCGCCGCCGCCTCCATCGCCCGAGACGCCCGCTCCTTGCGCTGGCGCCGTGGCCGGCGAACCTTTGGCGATGCGTCCTCCCCTATCTCACTTTCGTCTCCTCCGTCACCAGAGGCAGCGCCGCCGTGATCGTTGGCGACAGGCGCGCCCGGCGTCGGCGCGCTATCGCCTTGCTGCTTTCGCCGGAGGGCGCGACGCGGCCGCGGCGAAGCCGTCAAGCCGCTGCTACCCACCACCCCGGGCGCGACATAAGCCGAATCCTCATCCCCTTCGTCGCATAACGCTGCGTCACTGCCATCCGCATCCATGTCGGGGACCAAGCTCGCGACAGCCTGTGCAGCCGCTGCCAACTCCCCTGTCGGGGCTCCATCGTCATTGTTCTGGACGTCCTCGCCCCCGCCATCGCTGTGGCCTTCGGCAGTGGTAGCGGGTGGTGATATGCCACCACCCGCCGCACCCCAGTCGTTTGCGCTCGACGGCTGCCCAGGATTGGCGCACGCCTCCTGGAGGTGTCGCTTGGCCGCACGCTGACGCCGCCGTTCCGCAGATGATGGAGGGGGTGGTGGCGGCGGCGGTGGCGGCGCTCGCCGCAGCCGCGTGGCCACCCGCGAGGGTGGCGACTGTTCATCACGCGGGCGGGGCCGTTTGGCCGGACGATGCGAACGGCGCATGCTCCTGCCACCGCTGCCGCCGCCGCCGCTGCCGCCGTCATCGTCGTCTTCATGTCCACCCTCGCTGCTGGCCCGTCGGCCTGCCGACCGAGCCCGACGAGGCAGGCTGCGCCGCGTACCGGGCGGCGTAATCCCCCGCGCCTGAAACTCGACCGACGCGTCCCCATCACTGTCGCCGTCACTGACGTCGATGTCGCCGCCGCTGTCGTCGTCGGCAGAGCCCGCAGAGTAGTTCTCGTCAGCAGCCGGGAGGGCCGCCCGCGACGCGTGGTGGCGCCTGGACGCCTTGCGCCCGCCAGGCGACGGAGTCTGCTCGGCGAGAGGCGAATGAACGCCCGGCAGGGCGGGAAAGTGCCCATCCCCGTCGGCGCCCCTGCCGCCAGGCGTAGCTACCCCCCCCGGCAGTGGGACCCCCTGCTTGGCACGCCGCCGGGTGGTGCGCCAAGACGGCGCCCCGTCCTGCGCAGCCAGCTGCTGCGCGTAAGCCGCGTCCGCCGCCACCATCTTGGCCAAATCCGCGGTGTCGCTCCCACCCTCCCACCCCTCCACTGCGGGACCACCCGCGGCGTCCGCGTCGTCGTCGCTGCTGTCCTCGCCGTCCGTACTGGCGCCACTGGGTTCGCCGTACGGGTCGGCGGGTGCTCCACTTTCCGCCCCCCCCTCCGCCCCCGCGCCCCACCGCCCCGCGCCATTGGCCGACGGCCGCCGGCCACGATCGCGGAGGCGGGGAGGCCCGCCCGCCGCCGTCGCTGCTACAGCTGATGCTCCCGGCGCATGCTGGCCCGACGCGACGGTGGAGAGTAGCTCAATGCCAACGGGCAACCCGTTGGCGCGGCTCCTCGTCCGAGGGCTCGCCAAGTCCACCGACGGCAGGATGGCCAAAGAACCGTAGGGGCCACCTGACCCCGCCACCACACCATCGGGGGGGGGCGGGGGGCGCAGCCGCATGCCCCGAATCGGCCTGTTACGGGTAAAGGAACGGGATTAAAAATCAGCACACAGCAAGAAGAAAAAAAAAACACGACGACCCCCCAGCAGCACGGCCGACAATACATATCGTAATCCAGCACATGCGCGTTCATCGATAGTGGTCAGACAGTCTGCCCGTCACTCCCAGCTCCACCGTCGGCGCCGAGGCGCAACTCCCAGACGCAGGCCCGCTGCATGGGAGGAGCGCTGTCCCGGCAAGATGACGCGCCCTGCCGGGGCCAATTCCACACCCCACCATCCAACCCCCCGACCCCCCTTCCAAGGAGGCGCACGTGCAGGCCAACCGCAAGCGCGTGCATCCCAACGGAAGCCGGGCACGCCGTACAGCCCGCCCTTGCCACCCACGAACAAACTCCCCCCACCCTTCCCCCGACGCACCTGTCCTTGTCAACCACACGGCGCGGCATGGCTCCGCGCCAAGAAGAAGGCGGGGCAAGATGCCGTCAAGAGGAGCAAGGGGGGAAAAGGAGGGAAAAAGGGGGGGGGGGGGACGGGGGGAAAGCCGCTCGTGGCTCACACCCCTCACCACCAACAGCGTATCACCCACCCACCCACGCCGTGTACGCAACCGGCCCGCCCACGCCACGCCCACGGCCGCCGGTCGGGGGGGGGGAAGGGGGGGCGGAACACCCGCGCCGGCCGGTGAGTCGGTGAAAGCACCGCAGCGCCACGGAGGGTCGGAGGGGGCGGAAAGGAAAGAGTCCACCCCGACGTCGACGTGGCAGAGCCCGCCGCACCCCCCCACCACGACTGCGTCGGATGGGGTGTGTTGTGGGGAGTGGGAGCGCGGGGCCGTCGGGCCAGCGCTGTCGCAGCAGCGCGGCGGCGGCGCGCGCTCCCGCCAACACGCCAACGGGTGGCCGCGCACAAGCGGGGAATTTTCGCGCCCGACACCCCCCCCCCTTTTTGCGACTGAGCGCAGGCAGTGCCGGTTTTGGCGGGCTTGGCCCGCTTCTCCGCTCGCTACGCGATCTAAATACGGACAACCCCCTTCCAGGATGTGGGTCTGGGGGGGGGGGGGGAGGTTCTCCCACGCCACCGCGGGCCCAAAGCCAGCGGCAAATGGCTCGTGTTCCATTTTAGGGGTAAATATCACATATATTAAAAATACATTGAAAGCATGTGCTCTCTTTTCTCAAAAAGAACGAGAATAAAGTCAGACTGGAAGAGAGGACTCACCGTGACAGCAGTCTCTGCTCTCGCGCTCTTTCGCGGCCAACGGTGAACCGGCAAGGGGGGATGAGCGAGGAAGCGCCCCCGATGGCGCGTGACAGACCACCCACAAGTTGCGTTCCGGGCGCGAGGGGTCCCCGTCCCCGCTCGGCGAGATTGCCGCTGCTGCCGCCGCAAAAGGTTGTCGGCGCTTTCGCGCGGTGGCACCCCCCGCCACCGCCGCGCCGCCGCCGTCCCACAAAGAACAAGACGTACCGTCCGCACCGGAAGGCCACCAAGCGGCGGCGGCAGCAGCGACATCTGCGGCGGCGGCGGCGGCCGGCTCGGCACGGCTGGCAACCGCACAGCGTGCGGCGGCGGCGGTTGACCCCGCCACCCTGCCGCACCATCGCGGTCGACGATCGCTGCCGCCATGGCGGCGGCCACAGCAGCGGTGACCGTGGTCCCCCGCGGTTGAGGGGGTCTGCCGTGGGCGGGCGGCAGGGGGGGGGCGGCGGGCGGACGGACGATGGGGAAGACCCGGGGGACTGCAGTCCCCCGGGTGGCCTGCAGTTCCCCGGGTCTTCCCCATCGTCCGTCCAGCTGGACGCGATCTATGGCCGCGCTCTGATCGGTCTGGCCACTTTTGCAGACGCGGGTGGATTTGCGCCCCGGCACTTTGGCAACTGGCCTTTGACGGCCGGCCTCTCACCGACGCCAGGATCACAGCCTTGGGCATGGTCCTGGAGCTCCCCCTCGTCATCCATCGTCGCAATGCCGCGCTTTGCCGCCCACCCGCCGCCTTTTCAACAGCCCCCCCGTCTTCCGCCCCCCCCCACCTCCCTCTTCTTTTTCGCTCGCCGCCCTCGGCCGCGGCCGTCCCATGATCGTAGTACAGTACTGTGCTCTCGTACTTTGTTCCCCCGCCGCCCCGACCCTTGTTGGCCCCGTCTCATACGGGCTACGTTCGATCGTAATTTGTATGTAGTTATGTGGCATTCTCTTGACGAAATTCACATGTCACAAAATTGGTCACATGATCGGCCCTGGATGGGGCGTCGGAAATATTTTCACGAGCGGGCAGGCGCGGCCATCGTCCCGGGCACGAGGGTGGGTGCCCGTCCCCACCCTCTCCCCCACCCCCCCGCGCCGCCATGATGGCCTCCCCACGCCCCAGAGCCCCACGGGACAGGGCAAAGGAGAAGAAAAGGGCAAGAACGCGACGCGAACAAAAACAGCATTCCGCAGCGGACACGGGCGCCGTCGCATCACTGCGGTGGGCCAGGAGGGCAGCCGGCCGCCACCTGCATGGCCGGGAGAGGCGGCGGCAGGGGGGGGGGGGAGGGCGGGGGGGGAGGGGCGGGCGGGCGGACGGGCGGCGCGGTGAGGAGGGCGCGGAGCTGCGCAGCGTTTTGCGCCGGGGAAGGGGGGGGAGAGGGAGGAGGGGGGGGGCGTGGGGGGGGTTGTCGCGCGGGGCGGACGGGGGGTCCCTCCCCCCCCGCTCACGACTTGCGACAGCCCCCGCCGGCTGCAGGTGCGGACGGAATGACGGCGGGCAACGACGCGGGGGGAAGGGACTGGCGGCCGGCCGACCGGCCGGCCAGCCCGCTAGCCGGCCGGCGTTGGGCCACCGCCACTGGGCACGGCCCCCCCGGCGCTCCCCTCCCCACCTTGCCCACCTTTCCGTCCACTCCCCCCCTCTCCCCCCGCTTCCAAAACACCTCCCCCACCGCCAACGGGTGGCCGGCAACGGCGGCAGCACCCTTGGCGGCTGCGGCAGTGGTGTCGGAGGGGGGGGTGTTGTCCCGTCGCCAGGCGCGGGGGCGGTGGGCGGTGGGTGGTGAGACGGCCACGGCTCCCGCAACGGCGCCGCCGCTTGGGCCACCGCCACCGCCACCGCCACCGCCACCGCTACCGCCACCGCCACTGCCGCCGCCGCCACCGCCGCTGCGTCGGCAGGCAGGCAGGCTGCCTTTTGCTGGGAGGGGGGCGCCGCTGCGGCGCGCGCGCCACCCGCTGGGACGCGGGGGCGTCTGACCCGACCGCCCGGGGCGGTGCGGCGGGGCAACTGGGGAGGAGGTGGGCGCCTCCCGCAGCCCCCCCCCTCTCTGACCACCTCTGGACGCAGCGACGCTGCAGCGGCGGCCGTACCTTCCCCCCACGCCCCCCCACCCCCCGCCCCCGCCCGAACCCTTGCCAGCTGGCCCAGACCGTCGCGGTAGCCAACGAGGCTGCCGACGAGGTGACTGGCAGCTACCGCTGGTCGCCCTTTCCACCCCGTCCCTGCCGCCACGAGGGAGGGACACGCACCGGCAACGTCCCGCTTGTCGCCCATCTCGGCTTTGGCAGCCGTCTCTGGTCGCTGGCCTCCCCCCCCCTGGCCCAATACGACGTTTCCCTCACCCTTCCTCCCTCCCCACCCCCATCCCCCCTTCCCAAGCCTCGTCCCCCCCCGCCGTCGGCACGAGCCCCCTCCCACCTGCCCCCCTCCTCCACCCTTGCTGCTACTCCAAACCGACTTCCTACACACCCGCATCCCCAACTTTCCGTCCTCCCCCAACCACCACCCCCCCCCACCCCCCCCCCCTCCTCTGTCATTCTTGCTCCTTGCCACTACCACCATGGGCTGCGCCTCCAGCCGGGAGGCCAAGACGCCCAGCACCCACGTGCTACTGATTGGGCTAGACGGCGCCGGCAGCACGACGGCGCTCTACCACCTGGCGCTGGGCAAGCCCTTTGAGACCGTCCCGACGCTCGGCTTTAACCACGAGGTGCGTTTTCCGGGGGGAGGGGGGTCGTTGAGCAGAAAGGTGGGGGGCTGGGAGGGGGTGGGGGGGGGAGGGTTGGGGCGGAGTGCCGCCTATCGATCGGGGGTGAACAGGGTGGGCGCCCAAGACGGGGGCCGGGAAAGGGGAGAGTGTGTGCGTGGGGAGGGCGAGGTGGTGAAGTGGCGGAGGGGAGGGGTGGGTGTCTGATAAAGAGAGAGGAGGAGTGCGGGGCGGGGGACAGGGCGCGCACCGATGCCCGAGGGGACCGCGACGGTCGCCCATGGGCGGGGGAGGGGGGGACAAACGCCGTCCCCCGCCGTTGGCCACGCCTACCCCCGCTATTGGCCGATCGTCGCGCCCCCTGCCCGCCGTGCCCGCCGCTGCCGCTGCCGCTGTCGGTGCCGGCCTCTGCTACCGCTGCCGCAGCCGCAGCTACCGGGGGCGTACCCGCGAGGTGACCCCTGCCCCCGCTAGTCTGCCCCCCTACCCTGTTGCCCTGGCGTGTGTGCCGTGACAGGGACAGCAACGGGGGCAGCAGCGGTAGCGGCGGCGGCGGCGTCGGCGGTGGCGGCGGCTGCGGCACCCGGCGGGGGCGGCGACGCCATCAGCAGCGACCGCCTCAGCCGAGCAAAACCGTCGGCGGGGCGCCCTGCTGACGGCCCCTCCACCTCTGCATCGCTGGTACCTGCCTCTTGAGAGCACCCCACACACCCCACACCTGCCTCCCCCTGCCTGTCGCTGTTTTTCTCTCCCTCTTTCGTGACCCCTGCCTCTGTTTCCCTCCCACCCTTTGGGCTTCATACCCCCCCCGCCTCCCCCCCACGCCCCCACTCCCCCTCTTTTTTTGTTGGTTGCTCGTCCGCTGCCGCGGCGTTGTACGGGAACAACCCGCCACCCCCACAGGTGATGCAGCACAATGGGATGGCGGTGGAGCTGTGGGACGTGGGCGGCGGCCCGAGCACGCGCACCCTCTGGCGGCGCTACACCGCCGCCGCGGCGGCCATCATTTACTTCGTCGACGCGACGGACCCGCCACGGCGGCTCGCCGCGTCACGGGCGGCGCTGCTGTCGCTCGTCGCGCCGCTCGGCGCGGACACCGCCGCCGCCGCCGCCGCCGCTGCCGCCGACACCACCCCCACCCCCGCCACCGCGGCGGGCGGCGGCGGCCACGGCGATGGCGGCGGCGGCGCGTCTGCCGACGAGCCGGGCTCCCCCACCTCGTCGGCGGCGGCCGCCTCCCCTGCCAGCGGCGGCGGCAGCCGCCACAAGACCCGCAGCCTCCGCGGGGGTGGGGGGGGCGACGGCGGCGGCGGCGGCGGCGGCGGCGGCGGCGGTGGCGGCGGCGGGGACGGGGGAGCCGAGCTGGCGGCGGCGGTGCGGGTGGCGGCCAAGCCGCTGGTGGTGGTGGCCAACAAGGTGGACGCCCCCGGCGGGCGGGCGTCGGCCGACGCGGTCGCCGCCGCGTTTGGCCTCCCCACCCTCCCGTGGGCGCGCTCCGTGCTGCTGGCGGGGAGCGCAAAGCGGGGGGACGGCCTGCGGGAGGCGCTCGACTGGGTGCTCGCCGCGCTGGCAGAGGAGCGGGGGGGGGGCGCCGCCGGGGGGGTGGGGGGAGGGGGGGCGAAGCCGCCGCCGCCGCCGCTGCCGCCGACGGCGGTACCGGTGCCGGCACGGGCGGCGGCGGCGGCGGCGGCGGCGGCGGCGGCAGCGTCCCTGCCCGGGGGGGGGGACGTGGACGCCAAGGGGCTGGGGGGCACGTCGAGTGTGGGGTCCTCCCTCGTCGGCTCCCCACTGTCGGTATCGGACAGGGACTAAAAAAAAGCGGGAGCGGAGCGGGGAGGTCGGGGGGGGGGGGTGAGTGGGGAGCGCCTCAAAAAAAGAGGAGAAGAAACGTCAACTGGCCGCCGCCTTGGCACCACGCCCCGCCGGTCGAGGCAACGCCCAGAACGCCTCTTGGGTTGAGGTACCGCCCATGACGCCCCCCCTTTTTTTTTTGTAGGGGCGTCCGTGGCGGGGCTCCCACCACCACCACCACCCTCCGCCGCGTCGGCGGACGCCGCCCCCGACCCCCCCCCCTCTGCCGGTAGGTACAGAACCGTCGCCCGCCATGCGCGGTCACCGCCGTCGCACGTCCCAGGGGTGTGACTCCCCCCCCCCTCGTTCCACCCCTCCCATGCTCGCCCCCCCCCCTCCCCCGCCTCCTCCGTTCCTGTCCCCGATCTCTGCCAGCACAACCCATCCTCTCTGCCATTGTCGCTGGCCCCCTGTGTAGCGGTGGTATGGGTATGCGCTAGGTAGGTAGTACCACCCCCCCGTCCCCCCCCCCCCCCCACCCCCAACCTCGGCTGCCCCCGACTGGAGTCTGTTCGGCGGGGCCCTCTCCCCCCCTCTCCTCGACGACTCTCCCGACCACACCGCTGTCGATATCGATACCCCCCGTATTTGTCGCCTCCCCCCTGCGGATGGGTGGATCAAGCGCCCCCCCCCGCGCCAATGGGGGCGTGAGGGGGGGGGCGGGGGGGGGGGCCGGCGGGAGGCTTTGAAGAAATACTTGGCACGCCACCCCGCCTCGGCCACTCGGCTGCCCCGTCCCCTGCAGCTGCGCACACGCCCGCCACCCCCGAGCGCGTGCCATTGTGGACGCGACGAACCCTCCCCACCCCCCCCCCCTCAACGCCCCTTCCGACGACCCCCCCCCCCCCCCCCCACGTCGTGCCCGCCACTGGCTGGCGCCGCCGCGCATCGCGCGTGCGGCGGCGCCCTGGCCAGTCGGCACACGCCGCGGGCGCTGCGGCTGCCCCCTGCGTCCACCCCCCGCCTGCCTCCCCCAACCCCCCATCCCCCCCCCCCCCCCCCCCCCCCTTGCCACCGCCACGCGCTGGGTGGGACTAAGTGGAGGAGCTCCCCCCCAGCCTCCTCACCCGGTTTCGCTCGCCCCCCCGCCCTTCCCCCCCTTTTTTTTCCACGCCTCTCCGGCCCACCCCCTTCCCCCCCCTTTCATCACCCCCCCCTTCCCTGCGAGCAGTGTGGGGGTGCGGCGGCGGCAGCGGGTGGCCGCCGCCCCCCCCCCCTCTCCCCCCCCCCCTCCCCCTCCTCCCCCCCCCCTCCCCCCCCCGCTACACCCCCGGCCCCCCGGGACCGGGAGCCACCGCCGCCGCCATGCCCCCCCGCCGCCGTCGGGGCGGCCGCGCCGGCGGCGGCGGCGTCACCCCCGCGGCGGCGAAAAAGGCGGCGGCAGCGGCGGCGGCGGCGGCTGCAGCGGCGGCTGCCGTCGCCGCCGACGCGGCCGACGCGCAAGCCGCGGCGGTGGCCGACGCTGCCGCCGCGGCTGGGGGGGGGGGGGGGGGGCGCGCTCCCCGTCCCCGGCAGCGGACGGGCGGCTGCCTGGCGGCGGCGCAGACGGGGCGGGGGCGGTGGCGCTCGGCCGGGGGGGGCGCCCCCGCCGGGGCAGCGGCGGTGGTGCGGCGGCGGTGGCGGCGGCGGCGGCGGCGGCGGCGGTGACGGCCGAGGCGGCCGCCGCCGCAGCCGACGGTGGTAGGGACGGTGGGGGTGGGGGTGGGGGGGGGGGGGGGGGGGTGCCGGCGGCGGTGCCGGCAGTACCACCCCGTCGGTGGCGACCATATCGAGCGACGACGACGACGACGATGAGGATGATGACGACGACGACGACGACGACGACGATGCCGACGCAGACCCAGTGGTGCTGGGTGGCGACGTTGAGACAGAGGACGAAACGGACCTGGACGCCGCTGTCGATGACGACGACGACGACGACGATGGCAGCGGCGTCGGGCCGCCGGGGGGCGCCGGCGACGGCGGCGGCGGCCTTGGCACCCTGGCCGTCCCCGTCCGTGACGCCACCGCCAGTGGCAGCAGCAGCCTGGGCGCCTACATGGGGGGCTCTGCCGGCGAAGGCAGCGGGGGGGAGGCCGCCACCGACGGGGACGATGACGACGACGAGGAGAGGGGGGATGAGGACGACGACGACGGGGAGGACGATGACGATGACGACGACGACGCGCGGCGTTCGCACAGCCGCTCCCCGTCGCCGCGGCCAGGCACCCTATCGGGCGTGTATGGGGTGGTGGGCGGCGGCGGGGGAGCCGCCGGCGGGCGGCATGGCGGAGGGGGCTCCCCCTCCTCCCCCGTAACCGCCGCCGCCGAGCCGGTGCCAGCCAGCCTCCCCGCCAATGGCGGCACACGCGGTGGCAGCGGCGGCGGCGGCGGCGGCGGCGGCGGCGGCGGCGGTGGCGGCGGCGGGGGTGCCCCCACGCGGCGCGTTGCGGCGCCCCCCCCCCCCCCGAATGGCGCGCTCATCCGGCCCTTCCCCCCCCCCCCCCCCCCCCGACCTCCACCGCGCCGTCCGCGCAACCGCCGCGCGCGGGGGGCTGGCAGCCGTGTACAGCCACGCGGGCGTGGCGCTGCTGCTGGCCGACCACCTGGCCGACTGGGCGATTGCCGACGCGGTGCTCGAGGCGCACCGGGAGATGGCGACGGAGCGGGCGGCAAGGGCGGCGGCGGCGGCGACGGCGGTGACGGCCGCCACCGCCGCCGCCGCCGCCGCCGCCATCGCCAATGGCAGCCCGTCGGGGAGGGGGCGCGGCGGCGGGCCAGACCGCCGGGGGCGGGGCGCCGCGTCGCCCGCGGCGGCAGCGGGCGCGTTGCCGGGCCTCGGGGGGTATGGGGGCCCCCCGCCTCCGGGCGGCGGCGACGCAGACGTGGCGGCGGCGTCCGCCGGGATTACCCTGCCGGCGGCGGCGGGGGCGACGCCGCCCCTCCCCCCCCCCCCCCCCCCCCCCCCCCCCTGCGGCGCCGTCGGCGGCGGCCAGCCTCACCCTCCGCTGCGCCAACTGCGCGGCGGCGGTGGCGGCGGCGCGGTACGCGCCGCACCTGGAAAAGTGCCTCGGCCGGGGCGGGCGCAGCAGCAGCCGCGCCGCGTCGGCGCGGCTCCGCGCGTCGGCCGAGGCGGAGGAGGTGGCGGCGGCGGCCGCCGCCGCCGCCGCCGCCGCCGCCGCTGCATCGGCGGCGGCTGCTGGGGGCGCCCCTGCTGGTGGCGGCGGCGGCGGCGCTGAGCTGGACGACGATGACGTGGTGGTCGTTGGCGCCGTCATGGCCGGTGGCGGCGGGCGGCTGTCCAAGCGCAGCCTCACCCCCGACGCGGTCGATGCGGGGGGCGGCGGCGGCGGCGGCGGCGGGGGGGGGGTTGGCCTGGGCAAGCGCCGCAAGCTCCCGTCCCCGGCGCCGTCGTCCCGCAAGGGCCTCCCGCCGACGGGACGGCCGCGGCCGCACGCCTAGCAGGGTGGTGGCGTCTGCGGGGGGGGGGGAAGGCTGCGGGGCGCTCGCACTGGGAGGGGGAGCTGGGGGGGGGGAGGAGTTGGCGGCGGTGGCGGTGGCGGTGACGGTGGTGGTGGGGGTGGGGGTGGCGGTGGGGGTGAGGGGTTGGGTGCGTAGGGTTAGGGCGCGGCTTCTGGGGGGGGGGGGGTAAAGGGACGGGCAGTCGCCGGAAGCGTTGCGGTGGTGAGTCGGGCAGGTCGGGGCGGGGGCGGGGGAGCGCGTGGGGGAGCGCGTGGGGGAGCGCATTGGGGGGCTAGAGAGAGTGCACCGCGTCCGTGTACATTTCTTTCTTCTTGCCGTGCTACGTGCGCGGGATGGAGCGGTCGGCTGCTGTGCGTGCGTGCGTACGTTTGTACAAACAGTACGTACGCAAACCGAGCTCGCTCGCGCCGCGTGGGCAACCGCAGCCGCTCTGCCCCGTGCATGGCCTGGGCTCTGGCGCGAAGGTGCTCCCCCTGTGGGCCGTGCGAGTGTATGTAAGTACAGGACGTCCCGGTCCGTTGCGCCTGCGATCACGGCGGGCCCAGCAGAGACTAGCTAGTCCTGCAGGGTGGCCGCTCTTTTCGGTACAGTGCTACACACGTCATTGGCACGCCCGGTACGGCCCCGCGGTTTCCTTCCCCCCTTCCCCCCACCCCCCCAAGCCCAACCGCTGACGCCGCGTGGACGCACCGTGCCCCCACGGCGTTGGCGGGGGTTATGGGGGCGGGGCCGGCGGCGCACTGGGCCCACCACAGCGCCCTCGCAACGTCAAACGCCGCCGTCGGCCACCGTCAGGGCGACGGCGGCCCGTGGAAGCCCCCGTGGCGCGGCGGGCGCCCCGCCGGGGGCGGTCGCGCCGGCGGTGGCAACGTCACGGGCGGTGGTGGGGGCGGCGGTGGTGGCGTCGGCGGTGGTGGTGCCACCGGCGGCGCCACAGCCACACCAGCCGACGCCGAGGGCAGGGGTGGGGACCGACCGCCGGTCCCCGCGCGCCCGGTGGATGGGTCGATGGGTGGTGGCTGAGGTGGCGGCACGTGGCGGCACCGCCCCCCTGACGGCTGCAGGCCGGGGAGCGGCAGGCGGGTGCCGGTCTCTTTCCCCCCTCTTCTCCCGGCCTCTGCAGCCCGCGACGAGGACTATCTTTTCTTTTTAAAAGAAGTCAAGAAAAAAAAAAGGGAGAAAGTGAAACGCACGGCGGCGGCAGCGGCCTCTGCCGCTGTGACCGTCACGCGCACCATTGGCGGCGACAGCGACGGGCGGCGGGCGGCCGTCGCAAGAGCGGCGGGCGCGGGCGGCGGCGGCAGTGGCGGCGGCGGCGGCGGCGGCGGTGAGCTGGTGGCGGCGGGTGGCGCCCCTCAGCGCGGGCATCTCCCCACCCGCCCGCTGCCTGCCGCGAGCCGCCTTCCACCCCGCGCCGCGCCCGACGCGCTCACCCCCGCCGCCGCCCCCCCCCCCCACCCACAAGCGACGCGTAGACACACCGCGCCGCCGCCTCGGCGGCGGCCATGGCGGCGAGGCCGCCAACCCCCCCCCCGACGCCGCCCGCAAGCGCCGCCGCCGCCGCCGCTGGGGGCGGCGCCGCCGCCCGGGCGGCCCACCCCACCGCCGCGGTCACGCCGTGGAGGCCGCCCCACAGCAACGCCCCCGCGTCGGCCGCCGCCACGGCGGTGGCGGCGGCCAGCGGGGCGGCCCCGGCGGGGGCGGCGGGTGCCCCAACCGCTGGCCCGCCGTGGCCACCCGCCGCCGCCCTGCCGCCGACGCGATGGTCGCCACCGTCGTTGACGCCACGGCCGCCGCCGTCGCTGCCGCCGCCGCCGCCGCTGCCGCTCCCGACGCCGCCGCTGCCGCTGTTGCCGCTGCCGCCGCCGACGCCGCCGCCAAAGCGCGCGGCCAGCCAGCGCAGCACGGCCGCGCCGTGCCCCGGCGGGGGGAGCACCCACAGGCCACACGCGGCCACGGCGGGCGCCGCCGCTGCTACCGTCACGTGCGCCGGCACCCCGCCGGCCGCTGAGGCGGCGGTCATGGAAAAGAGCGCCAGCACCACGAGCCCCGCCGCCCGCCTGCCGATGCGCGCCCGCACCGCCGCCACCGCCGCCGCTGCCGCTGCGTCGGCTGCGGCCGCAGACGCCGCCGACGCGGCGGGTGCCGCCGGCGCCGAGCAGGCCGTCGCGGGGGGGGGGGAGGGGGAGGAGCGGCGCCGCCTCGGCCTCGACGGGGGTGGCGGGGGTAGTGGTGGTGGTGGTGGCCATGGCGGGGTGGGGGTGGGGAGGCGCTGCCCGCCGAGCGGGAGCGATGAAGGGGTGGGCAGGGTCCGTGAGGGGAGGGGGGGGGGGCCAGGGGCGTGGGCCGGGCGGCGGCGGGACGGCGGCCGGGCGGATGGGACGGGCGGCAGGGGGAGGGGCGTCGGCGGCAGCCGACGGGCGGAGGAATGGGCTGTACCCGCAAGCCTTGGCGGGGGTCCTCGGGGGTGGCTGCACCCCACGAGGGAGGGGGGGGAGGGGGCGATGAAGATGGACGGCAGCCGCGTCTGGTCGGGTCGCCGCCGCCCCACCGTCGTCGTCCGTGCCCGCCTCCCTCCTCCCGTGTCCCCCAGGCAGCACCGCGAGGGGTGTGTGGGTGTGCGGGGTGTGTGGGTGTAAAGCATCCGTTGCGACGCAACGCGACCCCAACGGGTCCCCGCAACAACGCCGCCCGGGCCGCGGGAGGCGGGGGCTCCGGGGGGGGGTCATGACAAGGCTTATCTACCTACCAGCTGCGACGGGCATGTGGAAAATCCCGCAGCTGTGCCGAGCCTCGGGCGGGGCGTGCCGAGCATCGGGCGCGGCGCGCCCGCGCATGGGGCCAGCCCCTCACCCTGGTTGGGGGAGGGGCGGTGCGTGCGTGCGGCCGTCTGGGGCCTTGCTGGCGACGCCAAGCCGTTGTTGGGCTTCCTTGCAAGAGGAAAGGGCCAGCCCCGCTGCCCGCTGCCGGAAGAACCGCACGCAGCTGCTGCTCCCCCCACGCCGTGCCGCTTGCAGCGGGGTGGCACCCACCGTGCGTCTACCCCCCCCCCCCCCCCCAACCCCCCTCTTTCCCGCTTGATGTGGTTGGGCGTGGGACACGCCGTGGGTTGGTGTGGTGGTGGTGGTGCCGTTGGCGGTGGTCGTGCGCAGGGCGGCGGCCAACCCCGCTGGCGGGGATGGCCGCCCGCGGCGGCGGTCCCCCCCCCAGCCGGTGCCGCCGGCCAGCGGCGCCGGCGGTCCCCCCCTCGGCGGCGGTTGGCACGGCGACGGCGGCGGCGGACGCCGCCGACCACCCAGTCGCCGCCGCGGTGGCGGCGGCGGTAGCGGCGGCGACGGCGGCGACGGCGGCGACGGCGTCAGTTTGGGGGGGTGATGACGGGGGGGGGTTGCTGGCGTTGCGGGCGGCGTGGCCGTGGCCGTGGCGGTGGCTGCGGCCGTCCCCGCCGCCGGCGTCGCCGGCGGCCGCGGCGGCGGCCGCCCCCGACTCGCGCCTCGTCGGTGGGGCGGGGGGGCGGCCGCCTTGGTATGGCGCGACGGGGGGCGGGTAGCGGCCGCCGCCGCCTGGTGGGAGAGGGGGGGGGGGGGGGGCTGGGGGGGGAGGGGGTGCGCGACGGGGAGGGGGCGGCGGGGCGTTCTCCCAATGGGGGGGAAGGGGCGGCGGCAGTCCCACGTTGGGCCAAGGGGGCGGACGGGACGAGCGCCGCCGGCCACACTCCCTGTGGATGCCTCTGCGGCTGCCGTCGGCGGTGCTTTGGCTGCTGGTGCTACTGCTGCGGCTGCGGCCACCGTTGCTGCAGCCGCTGCTGCCGTCTCCGCCGCCGCCGTCGCTGCCGCCGCCGCCGCCGCCGTGATGGGCGCCGCCGTCTGTGCCGCCGCTGCCGCTATCAGCGGGCGCCCTCGGTGCTACCTACTGGCGCCCGCTCCCCCTGCGAGCACATCAGGGACGGGGAGGAGCCCTGTCCGCCGCCAATTCCGGCGGGGCCACCACCCCCGCAACGTTGTATTTGTTGTGTGTGTTTGTGGGGGGGGGGGGTGGGCGGCGGGGGGGTGGGTGGGAGGATCGCCCTGCGTGCCAGTTTTGGACTACCGTCACACCCGTTCTCTTTCACACGCTGGCCGCCCGAAACCAGGGGCTGCGGCGGCCCCTCGTAATCTTTTCGCACGCTGGCTGCCGCCGCCGCCGCCGCCGATATTCAATCGCTGCCGCCGCAGCCGATATTCAATCGCTGCCGCCGCCTCCGTCGCCGCGGTTGCCCACCTCCGCTGTGTCCACCCCCTCCCCGCATCCACTGCTTCCTCGCCTGATGCCGCAGCCGTAGTGGTGGCTGCCGACGACGGCTGCGGACGCCTGTTGCGGCCATGCGCTGGCTGCTGCACCTGGGCTCCGCTGCTGGCCGCCGACCGCGGCCGCTGGACCGTCGGGCACTGGGCGGCGACGGTGCGGGTGGTGGAGCAGTCGAATTTGATGAGGCAGGGGGTGGGCTTGGGCGTCGGCGTCCGCGTCGGCGCCCGCGTCGGCGCCACCACCACCGGCTTGTGGACGACCACGAACGTCCGGTCCGATGGCGCCACCGACGCGGCCGCCACAGACGACGCGACGGCGGCGGTGGCGGTCACGGCGGCAACGGCCACGATGAGCGAGCGGCGCGCACCCATGATGATGGTGGGCAGGAGGGGGGGTGGTCACGGATGGGGAGGTGTCCGTGACGAGGGTGGTCGGCAGAATGCCGGTGGTTGGAAGGGGGAGTGCTCGAGGGGGAGCAAAAAGGCTCGGATGAGAGGGTGGAGTGGGCTGCTGGTGAGGAGCAGAACACGTCCCCTCCAACCGACGGCGGCGGCATCTTAACGACCACATGCCACCCGTGGCACGTGTAGAGGAGGCAGCCACAGCGGCGGCCACCCAGACGGTCTCCCCGTCGACTGCTCCCGCACAGCTGCACCCACCGGCCCCGCCCCACAGCCCCCAGCCTCCCACACAGCTGTGCCCACCGCCGGGTGCCGCCCGCAGCCACCCACCGCCACCGGCCGCTGGCCGCTCCTGCCACGGCGCCTGCGCGTGGCACACCCCGCCGCTGGCGGCCGCGCCTTCCCCGCAGCCGCCCCAGTACCCACAAAGGGCCCGCGCCATGGCATGGCGCACTCACCAGCGGGATCGGGGGGGGGGGGAAAGACGACGGCGGCCATGGGACGAGCGCGTCCCGTGGGCGCGCGCGCGCAGCCGACAGCGCCCATAGGCAGACGCAGGCACCGGAACCAACGACGACGACGACCGGGCCAGGCCGTGGCACAGGGGTGGGGGGAGGGACGACGACGACGCACCCGGCGGGACCACCCGCGCGGGCAACAGCACAACCCAGAACTATGCCACAGCCGTGGACACAGGCACTCCCCCCCACAAGCAAGCGCCATCGCCGCCGCAGTCACCCCGACTCCCGCTGTGGTGAGGCAGCCGCCGAGAGCGGCCAGCAGGACGTCCACGCGCAGCCACGCATCGCTGTCGAAACCGACACCGGCCGCGAACACTCTCGGACGCCACCGCAGCAGATGCCGACGGCCGCCACCGCTGCTGTCCCACACACCCCACCACCATCCACCCGGTACCACCCACACTGCCGGCCAAGACAAGCCCCGTCGCGCCACCCTTCTCCACGCCACCACCACAACCCCGCCAGACCCATCGCCGCCATCCACAACCTATTTAGAGAATAACCAAGGCAGCATGCGGGTTGGTGTGTTGCGTGGGGGAGACAGTCCCCCACCTCATCCGCTTGCCGCGGCAGGCGGCGGCGGCGGCGGTGGCGGCGGTGGCGGTCCCGCATCCGACGGCGACGGTGGCCCCATGGCGGGCGCCGACGGCGACCCGGCAGCGGGCGGCGGCTGCGGCTGCCGCTCCAGGTGCGGTGGCCGTGGGGAGTAGCTCAGGTCTGCTAGGTTATGGAGGAGGGAGGGGGGACGGGGGGTCAATGCGGCGCCCAGCCGACCGCACGCGGAGAGCAACAAGACGACGAAGAGAGGCAGCAAGCCGGGAAGTGTGAGTCCCCACAGCTCTGGCAAAGGGGAGGTGGCACCCTGTTTCCCAGCCGCGACCCCGCCCGTGCCCGCGCTCGCCCGCACCGCGACAGCCGCTCGAGGGGTCCCACGCCCGCGGCGGACGCGGGCTGGGGCGGCGGTCGAGGCATCGTCGCCCCGACGCTGTCGTGAGAAGCGGTGAGGGGATAGATATAGGCGGCGGCGGTGACGGCCTGTGGTGGCGGCGGTGGGACGGGCGGCGGCGGCCGTGGTGGCAGCGGACAATGGCGGTGGCGGTCTAGCCCGGTGGTCGTGGCAGGACAGAGGCGGTGGCGGTGCTCGGTGGTCGTCGTCGCAGTCATGGTAGTGGGTGGTGGTAGGGGGGGGGGTAGGCAGGCGTGACGTTGCGGCGTCGGTACACGCACTGGGAGTCGGGGTAGCGCCGGCAGAGGCGCGCGCGCGCGCGCTGCCGCCCTCACCCGTCGGGCGGCCGCCAGCCGTGGGAGGGCAGCTCCCGGCGGGAGGCGCGGGACCAGAGGCCGTCGACCCCCCCCGGGGCGGTCTCAATGGCCACCCACGCCGACAGCTCCGACAGCCCCCCAACGGCCGAGCCCGTGTGAGAGGCGACATAGTCAAAGAAAGGGCCAGGAACACCACCTCATTCTCCGTGCAGTCCCCTCCCACCGCGTCCGGGAGGACAAGGACGGTGTGGAGGCGGTCACCGAGGCGGCCCAGCAGTGGCGCCACCCCCCCTAGGCAGCCCCGCACTCGCCCACGGTACACGGTGGTGGCAGACACGACAAGCACGGACGGACCGCGGGTGAGTGCCGACTGGCCCGCGGGTGAGTGCCGACTGGCCCGCGGGTGAGTGCCGACTGGCCCGCGGGTGAGTGCCGACTTGCCCGCGGGTGAGTGCCGACTGGCCCGCGGGTGAGTACCATTGGGACACCGTTGGGGGCGGAGAGGCCGCCGCCATCCCCATCGGCAAGAGGGGGTGTTTGGTGGTGGCGGGTGGGGGGAGGGGTACGGGAGCGGGAATGGGCGGCCTTGCGCTCCTCCCCTCCCCTTCCCGCTCCAACCCATTCCCTTTCTTTTTTTTTCTTTTTTCTTTTTTCCGGATCGACCCCCCCTCCCCCGCCTGTGCACTCATCTGGATGCGGTACCGTACCCCCACACGCCGATTGAGCGGGAGCACCGCGGATTGCCCCCACGCCCGCGAGGCTGTGCGCGTCACCCGACCCCCCTATCCACCCCCCGTGCCGCCGCGTCGCGCGTCGCCGGCGCGGCGGCGGGCGGCGGCGGGCGGCGGGTAGTCGGGCAGCAGCCACCGTGTCCCCGCACCCCCCCCCCCTTTTCCCATCCCCGCCCCCCTCCCACCCCCCCCCCCCCCCCCCGCCCCCCCCCCCCCCCCCCCCCCCCCCCTTCCTCTTTCTCGTCCCCCCCCCCGACCCCCCCCTCCCACCCCCTGCCGCTGCTGCTGGACCTGCTTCCACGAGAAGAAGACGTGGATCCGGGGGGGGGGGGGGGGTGGAGGGGGGGGGGGATGGCCGGCGGCGGCGGCGACGATTTGCCCCGTGCGCCCGCCGCCGCCGTGGACACCGCCGTGAGGGCTGTGGCCGTGGCGGCGCGGCCGCTTTTGTCCCCTCCCTTGTCCCTCTCGTTCCACCACGTTCCACCACGTTCCACCCTACCCCCCCCCCCCCCCCCCCTCGCAACCCCCAGACCCGCTCCTTCCGCTCTCCCCGCCCCCCCCCGCCCACCCCCCGCGCTGCCGCGGGTCACCCCCCATCGACCGCCACCATGGCCCGCCCCCCCGCCCCGCCGGCGGGCGGCGGGCCGCCGCTCCCTCCCCCCCGCTGGGTCGCTTCCGCGGACCCCCCCCCCTCCCCCTATGGCCGCCGCACGCGGCGACACCCCCCCCCCCCCCCCTCCCCGCTCGTGCCGTCCCCGCCTCCACCTCCCCTCGTCCCCCCCCCTACTTCCCATCCTCCCCCTCCCCTTCCTCGTCCCCTTCCTCCCCCCCCGCCCGCGGCCCTTCTCCATCACAGCCAGGTTGAGAGATGGACGCCCGTGTGTCGCAGGAGATGGGTGGGAGCGGCTGCGCGTTGAACTGCCCGGTCTCATTGCGCCGCGCGACGCGACGGCGGCAGGCGACTGACCCTGGCGATGCGACGCTCGTGGCGTCCTCCCGCGACTCCTGCTTGGCTTGCCTCTTTCCCCTGCCCTTTGTTACCGCCCTACCCAGGCGCGCTGGGCGAGACGGCAAGCCATCAACTGCCGAAATGCTGTTGTGCACAGATGACGTTCCCATGCTGGAGGGCTTTGCTTACGGCTCTACCCCTTCGGCGGCCGCGGTGCGGGCGCTGGTGGCGGCTGTGTTCCCCCCCGGGGTGGAGCCTGGAGCCACTGTAGATTTGTCGCTGTACGACACGTGCGTCGAGCTGGACACTAAAGACACCACGGTGAATCAGCTGCTGGCGTCCATGGATTTGAATGGTGGCTACGTGCGGGAGGGCACCCCCTTTTTCGATGAGGTGACGCTGGTGCATCCGCCCGCCGGGGCGCCCAAGGTTCGCCTGTCGTCTGCTGATACAGCGCTGCTGGCCACCGCGACCATCAAGAGGACCAACACCTACCTGAACGTCACGAAAGCGACAGAAGCGACCGCCTTTACCGTGGACGAGGTACACCGGCGGGTGAATGCGCTCGTTGCGGCCGGCGCCTACGCGTCGACGACGGTACGCAAGGTGCGCTCCCGCTTCCGCATCATCCGCGTGCCCGACGACCCCGATGCGCTGGCCCGTCGCCTCCACGCCGGTGCGGTGGAGCGGGAGCAGCGGGAGATTGCCCGCTGCGCTGACGTCATGGCCTTTGCTGCTGCCAAGACGTGCATGACCGCCGCGCTTGCAAGGCGATTTGGGTCGGCGGCCGAGGCGGCGGCGGTGGCGGCGATGCCCGGCGGTTGCGGCCACTGCGGGGTGTGCCTTGAGCGGTCGCGGCAGGCAGGTCCCGGGGGCGGTGACGGCGCCACCGTCGACGCAGCTCCCAGCACGCCACTCGTTGTTTCCACACAGCCATCGGCGGCTGATGTGGATGAGCGCCGCTGGGCGCTCGTTACCGCCGACGCGGTCGGGGTGCCGCGGGATGACCCGTCACTGCTGGCGCGGTTTGCATGCGGCATCTCGTAACCCTAACCCTTACCCACGTACGCAGACGCAAATTCCTACACCTCCCCCCCCACCACCTCCTCCTCCTCCTCCTCCTCCTCCTCCTCCTCCTCCTCCTCCCCACCGTCCTCCTCTTCCTCCTCCTCCCCCCCGTCCTCCTCCTCCTCCCCCCCCTCCTCCTCCTCCTCCTCCTCCCAGCCGTCCTCCTCGTCCTCCTCCCAGCCGTCCCTCTCATCTGGCTGCCGCGGCCGGCCACAGTCGTCGCTGACTGCCCCCGCCGGCCGCGACTCGTGAACATCGCCTGCCATGTCCGGATACAGCAACTCGCGGCCGCTACCGCTCGCTGGCGCCGCGTGCCCCTGCCGGTTGCAGGCACCGCCCGCCGATGCCGTCAGATGCCACAGCTTGCCGCTTCGGGTGCCGCCTTCCGCTTGCCGCTGTCGCATGCCGCCGCAGCTTTCCGGTTTCCGCTTGCCGCCGGCCGCCGCCGCACGCACCCGCCGCTCTCCGTTGGTCGCCGACACTCTAGCCTCTGCTGGCAGCCGCCGCTCACTGCCGGCCGCCGCCGGCGCCGGCCGCTGCCGCTCGCTGAGGGCGCGTGCGGTTGCCGCCTGCTGGTGCCGCTTGCCGCCATGTCTGGCTGGCATCGCTCATTGCTACGGCTGCCGCTTGCCGCTTTCCGCTGCCGCTGCCCAACGCAGCAGTGGTTCACCGGGCGCCGCCCGCCCCCTCGCCTCCGTCGGCAGCCGCCGCTCGCGGGTGGCCGCTGCCAGTGCTGGCCGCCCACCTACGCAGGTGCTGGCCGCTACTGCTCGTGGGAACCGTTCTGCGCCACCGCTCGCCGTCCCCGTAGCCTGCGCTGACCGCCGGCCGCGGCTGCTGGCGGCCAACCGCCGGCCGCCCGCAGGTGGCCGCCGGCCACCTGCCGCCGCCGCTTTCCGGCGACCTGCAGTCACCGGAGGCAGCCTACGCTCGCTGCTTGCTCACACCGGCTCACCGCTACGACTCACTCGCCGCCCTAACCGGTGCTTCGCAAGGTAGTGCGCCGCCGCTTTCGGCCACACGGCCAACGCGCGCCATCGGCCGCCGCCGCAGGCAGGCGCACCATGTCAGTCGCTGCTGAATGTCGCCACAGGCTGCTGCAGCTCGCCGCCAGCTGCCGTAGCTGCTGGCCGCTCCCGCTCGCTGGCGCCGCTCGCGGCCGCCGCTGGCTGTCACCGCAGGCCGCTTCGGATGGCAGCCACCCCGGGCCTCTAGTAGCAGCAGCTGACCACAGGCCGCGGCTGGTGGTGGCCGGCTGCCTGCTGCCGCCTTGCCTGGCCGCCGCTTGCCGATGGCCGAAGGCAGGCGCTGCTGGCGGCCGACACAGGCTGCCGTCACTAGCATCCGGCCGCCGCAGGCTCTGTGCCGCTTTCCGCCGGGCTTCGGTCGCCTGGCCTTGCTGTCGTCTCGGCCGCTTTAGCCGATAGCTGGCTCCACCGGTCGCCTCCCGTGGCTGCTGCCACTCCCAGC
Source organism: Pyropia yezoensis (assembly GCA_009829735.1). Taxonomy (NCBI): domain Eukaryota; phylum Rhodophyta; class Bangiophyceae; order Bangiales; family Bangiaceae; genus Pyropia; species Pyropia yezoensis. Next base: position 25,511,968 of record CM020620.1, read on the forward strand.
GGCATCCGTTGCTCGCTGCACTTCGGCTGACGAGGGTAACAGATGGCGGCCAAGCTGGGCTGTATCTTCCGGCAGCGGCCCCGGTACGGTCTTGTGCCCCAGACGCCTGGGTCATCGAGTGTGCGAAACAGATTTCCACATCTAACCAATAGGAGAGCTCCCAGCCTCTGTTTTGTGTCCGAGACACGCGCGAGTTCCGCCGTCAAGACGTGCCCTGAGTGCTGGCGGTCGAAGACTTGCGCTGCCCCCTTACCGTCCCCCCGGTCATCTCGGCGCTACGATCCGCCGCCGTCGCCCACCGTCACGTCTTCCGGTGTGAGAAGACTCCCCGCCGCCCGAGGTCACCGCTATTGTTCGGCCCTTCCTCGCGGTCGCTCGGCCCGCCATTGCCGCTGCAGCGGCCCGTCCCTGCGCCGCCTGACCGTGGTCGTCGGGCCCTCTTGGCCGAAGCCACAGACCCAGCCATCTATGCAGTGCCTGAGCACGCTGAGACTGCTGGTGCGGCACGTCCCTGTGCCGAACCGCTGCAGCCGTCGGCCCCTCTCGGCCACCCTGCACAGACCCGATTGTTCTATGGGGTGCCTGAGAGAGCTGTCGCTCTTTGTGAGGCTTATTTAAGGCGCGAGCCGCTGCTGCACTTTGCTCCTGCCGGCCACCGTCGACGATGCGCCCTCTCAACGGGTTGCAGGGCACACCGTCCCATTCGGCACTAACTGGCGCTACGTTGTGTTCACGCGGCCGTCGGGCATCTCGGTCACGACCACGTCCCTGCCCATCTAAGCAGTGACTTGGCAGGCCGTCGTCGCTGGTCTGGAACGTGCAGGGGCCGATCCGCTTCGCCCTTCGGCGCTCCCGGCCACCCCCACCAACCGTCTTCTCTGAGCAGTGGCCGAGAGCACTGTCTCGGCCGGTACACACCATCCCAGGTAGATTCGTATCGGCCGCCACCTCTGCGCCTGCGCAAATCCTCTGCTGCAGCATATCCCTGTGGCCACTGCCCTGGAGCTGTGTTCAAAGTGGTTACTAGGAGCGTCGCGTGCTCCTGGCGGCAGACGCCGCCGGTGCGGACCGCCCCTGTACCGTTGCGGGCTATCTCCGCCCGTGCGGGCTGACTCTGCGCCTAGCCGCCGCAGCCGTAGGCCTCTCCAGCCATTGACGCCGACCCGCCTCTCTGAATGGTGCCTGGGCACGGTGTGCTGCACTGATGGCGGGTGCTGCGCCGCCACTTCGCGGCCCAGACGGCACGCTGAACTGTGGGTGGTTTTAAATATCCGCTTTCTTGCATGGGGTTGTGCCTTGTTCTCCAGGAGGTCGTTATAGAATGCCACTGCATTGCTCTCCTGTGGCGCTTCCTAGCGACTATTGTTGTGCAGCGGTGTGGGGCGCGCCGGCTGGCTTCCGCCCTGTCGAGAACAGCCGGGGGGGTCAAGGGGGGAAGGTGGGGAGGGTGAGGGCAAACCAGAAGAGGCGCTTGCGCCACCGTCAGCCCACTGCAGCAAAGAGAGAGGTGCTGGTCGGCCGGGACAGGCTCACAGACGTGTTCTGCTCTTCTGATGACTCTGCCAAGGTGCTCGAACCCGGGATAGAAGAAGGAAGAGGGCAGCGGAGCACAGGTGGGGCGAGCGGGACGCACGGATGCGTTGCGAAGAAGTCGGATTCGGGCCAACAATCACTCAGATCAGCGTTCCGGGGCGGTAAATAGAAGCAATCTGACGCGCCCGGACAATGCCGCTGAGCTTTCCGTCTGCGTACGGCGAGCCGCCGTCGCGCCGCCGCGCGTGACGGGCGGCACGTCGGTGACTGGGTAAACTGCCCGACGCGGCGGCGGTAGCAACCAGGGGGGGGTCGAGGAGGACCCCGCGAGAGGCTTCAGCTGCGCCCGGATCCGGTCAGCATCCGCCTTGGCGCCCGCCGCGTCCCCGCCGGGGAGGGCGAGAAGGACGGCGAAGGCGGGGTGGTCGGCCGCCACCGCCGCGCTCACCGAAGGGGGGCACCACAGCCGCGTTGTCGCTGCCGTCCACGCTGCCGCAGCCGTCGCCGCCGCCGCCGCCTCCCTTGAAGAGGGCCCGAGTACCCAGCGGTCCGCAGACCACAACCTCGTCGCCCGCCCTCACCAGCAGGTCCAGCCGGCCGTTCTGGTTGTCAAACGCCTGCACTGAGTCCCACCTGCGGCCGACACCTGGTTGGCCTCGTGGCTAGCGGTGAGCTTGGAGTTGGTGCCGGGCCCGTTGGTCAGCAGCACGTCCTTGCGCGCAACGGCCTTACCACCAGGGGGGCCGTCACGTCGGAGAGAAACACGTTCATGGCGCCGTCATCGCTAAAATCCTCCCAGTCACATCAGCGCGGCGACGGTTTGAGACGGTAGGGCTGCCACATGCGTCGGACAGATTTAAGTGATCACGCAGAAAGTGTTCCCGCTGCTGCCGACTAGCCGACGCCACCGGTGCTGTGGATACTGCTGCCGCTCCCGCCCCCCCCTCCCCCGGCGCTGGCAGCGGCGGCGGTCGCAACTCCCGGACCGCGCTTCTGATCCGCCCCGCAGCCGCTCTTGTGGCGGCTGCCGCCACTGCTGCCGCCGCTGCTGCCGCCGCTGCTGCCGCCGCTGCTGCCGCCGCTACCGCTCTTGTGGCAACTGCCGCCGGTGCTGCCGCCGCTGCCGCCGCTACGGGTGCAGCTCTCGCGACTGCGGCCGCACCCAGACCCCCACCCTCAGCACCACCACCACCACCGCCGCCAAAACCGCCAGCACCTCCAAAACCACCACAACCGCGACCACCACCGGCACCAGTACCAAATATCCCGTTAGCCAGCAGTACCACACTCACCACTACCTGACAACCACTACCACAACTCCCACCCAGCCGCTCGCCGGCCACGCGGCCGACAGGGGGCTGCGGCGACAGTGGCCGCAGCGGCCACGGCGGCGCTCCAGCTCCCAGACCATCCCCGCCCGGGGGCGGCCGCGCACGGTGGGAGCGCAGGCAGGCCACCGCCGCGCCACTCCCCCCCCTCCCCCATTGGCTTTGTGCACACTGACGAGTCTACCTCCCTGCACCCGCCGGAAGCTCCACCGCGCGCAGTCACAGAGGCCAGTGGCCAGGTCAGGGAGCCATGCCGGCCAAGCCGCCGCCTTCATAGCTACCCCCACCGCGCCCGCCGCCGTCGCTGCCGCAGCTTCACCGTCGCCACCCCTGCTTCCGCTTCTCGTGTCCCCAACCGTCGAAGACCGCGGCTGTGCTTCCCGCCCAGCAGCCTCTACACGCTACCAGCACTCGGTGCGGCCAGTGAGCAACTGACTGGCGCCATCGCGGCCAACAATGAGAAGCCACAGCGAGCAAGAAAACGCGATGCTGAAGCGCCTTCTGGGCAAGCCATCACAACGCAGGCAGCCGTGTAGCCGTTCGCGTTAGCCGCTGCATCCGCCACCACGCGGGAGCGGCGGAGGCGGCCGCGACACTGGACGTGTGTTCCGATGAGCCCACGGGGGGGCAGGGTCCCATGGACGCCGCGCGCAGTCAGTCAGCGCCCGGATGCGCAGAAACTTCTGTGACAAAGAAGCGGTAGCCAACCATAACCACAGCAAAGCTCCGCAGGTTCTCATACAAGTGAAGAAGACCACTCGCATTCTCGGCAGCTTGAGTACAGGTGCTGTTGAGGACGTCCTCGACACAGAGTGGCTGCTCCTTGGTTGGCACAATCGAGTGGCCATTTCTGGCAAGCTTGATCTTATGGCCAGGTTTCAGCTCCGCCGCCAAGACCACGTCGTCCGGAACATGACCGCGGTCTAACCCGGTCTTCGGTGGGGACAGGTATTCGTAAATAACGCGGAGTGGGACACCACGCACGGCACGCTGAGCCAAGCGTGACCTCGTCAGCACCTTGAGCTCAAGGTGCACAGTGCTGCTACCGTCAGCGGAAGTCAGCACGAGGTCGGCTCCACCGAGGTCTTGACCGCCCGAATTCGCCTGAGGGACAAATACCTGCCCTCGCTCGGACAACTGCCGGTCAGTCCCGTGGTTGACAACATGCTCCGTCAACGTTGAGAAGCCCGCATTGGAAAGCTTAGACGTCTTGGACACAGCAATGTTGATGACGCCTTGAAGGGTGTTCTCGCGAAAGAACTGCTGGGACGACAACGGCCCACATTGACTGCTCACTAAGTGCTGCAACGCGCTCCGCCACGCAAAAGCACTAGGACGCCGCACAGCCCCAATAAGATCCACAACACCAGCAGACAGAGCAGGCAGCACGCGCCCGAGATAGGTGGAGGCAAACACCATGTTGGGCACCCACATGGATACGTACTTCTGCTTGTCCAGGACGACGACGCCAGTTACCGTCAACAACGAGTGGAAGTACAAGAGAAGTCGGGTGCGCTCATCCTGGTTGCCAAGGCGCGCACTATCTGATGGAGCAAGGAGCGATGCAAACCGCAGCCGCTGCCGGAAAGGGCCCAGACGCACAAGAACCTTCTGCCGCGACTCCATGGCTTCTTCAATGGTCGAGGCGGAAATCCACTTGTCCGCGTCCAGCGCTGCTGCAACACTCGCCTGGGACAGTAGGAACGTGATGGCCGACTCGCTCGTGTCGACGTTGGGATCGATCATCTCTGCCAACAGGTCGCTAATGGAGGAATCCTCGGACGTGAGTAGGCGGCGGAAGTCAGCTTGTTCAGTCAACCGGGTAAAGCAGTAGACACAAAGCTTGGGATGGAAGAGGTCATGGTTGCCGCCATAATTGCCGTAGCCGTCGTAGAACAACGACATCCGCTTGAAGATCACCTCTTGCTCCACAGGAGAGAGGGACGGGATGCGTCGCAGAGCACCTCGCACTTCCTCCGACGTGAAGCCCACAATGTCGGCAAACGCTGGCGCGCGTGAAAGATCATCGATAGTGTTGGCCCCCGTCGAGTCAGCCAAGGCAATGGGCGTCAGGCCGACCGAGAAGGACCGCAGACCAGGGGCTTTCTTGATGATGGCTTTGAGCCGCGCATAGAACGAGCTCAACGGTGAAGAAGCGTTTGCAGCCGTCCCCTCCTGCACCATTCGCAAGTAGTCATGCGGGTACTGCAGCATCATGTCGTTGGCAAAACGGTCGTACTCATCAACAACGATGTAGACGTCGCCTCCTTGACGGGAGACTTCTTGTATGATCTTCTCCAAAGAAGCTAGGGCGTCGTTCTCATTGATGGGAAATGGTCTGTCAGTATGACGCGGGTCTCGAAGCGCGTACTTGATAACGAACCACTCGAGCGCGTTCACAATAACATTGTTGAGCCGCTCCTGGATGACTTCAGGCTCGCGGCTGACCGTCAGGGTGAAGTCCAGGCTGAGCACGTGGTAAGCACGCGCTCCTGGCGGCAGCTGAGTTGGGTACTGGTTACACGCGTCCGTTCCATGGAAAATAGTTCGCCAATCGTCCTCAAGAGTTCTTGATGTCAACATACTCGCACAAGCCCATCGCCAGCAGCGACTTGCCCGAGCGACCCATGCGAGCCAGCACGGCTTGCTTGGTGTCGAGCTGTACAATCATGATGAGGTACCGCGTGAAGTCGTGGAACCATCTGTCCTGCTCCCGAATCTCCTTGAACGTCATATCGTCTGCAGGCATCACTATGGGAGGCAGAGCGGAAGCGTACAAAGCACCACCCAAAATGGAACTGCGAGTGCGGGGGCGGACACCCTGGAGCAGCACCGGCCGAGTGGTGCCATTCGCCCGTGGCACAGGCCGCAGCATCGGTCCGCGCAGTAGACCACGCGTGGATAGACCCCCTGGGCGCCAAAGGGGGACAAACGTGGTTGGATCCCGCATCGGCTCCGATAAGGCGCCAGCAGTGTCCCGGCGCTGTGCGTAAAATGCAGCCATAATGCACCACTTCACGGTTGGCACTGAAGATCAACACATGAGGAAGCACGTCGAATAGCGAAAGCAGGGATGGGGTGGTGACGGAAGCCGTGAAGGGGGATGATGACCGGGGGCGTGATTGGCCAAGCGTACGCAGTGCTGCTCCGTCATCGCCGCCGCAACCAGCAGATTGCTGTAGAGCGGGGAAAGGGGTAGGGGAAGCGACGAGGAAACGGCGCCGCCGCACCGCCTCGAGCAATTGCCGACAGGCCGATGTCGGCAGGCCACGCAGCTCGGACGACTGACGGTCGTTCAATAGCACTGTGCTAAAGGTAAAGGCAGCCTACATTGAAGGCGGTACCCTACATTGAAGGCTGTGCAGACGCCTGTAATTGGTCAAAAAACAGCTGACACCAGCGTTGGGGAGCCGTCTCCTAGCGCGCAACGTGTCTCTCAGAACGCAGCGTGGCCAACGCCACGCCCAACCGGCCACCCACCGCGGCCGCCACCGCCGCCCCCGGCTGGCCACCACCCTCACCGCCGCCGGCTGGCCGCTGCCCCCCCGGTGCAGCCGCCTCCGCCGCCGCCGGCTGGCCGCTGCCCGCCCGGCGCTTCTGCCGCCGCTGCCGCCCTCTGGCCGTCGCACCCGCCGCCGCCGGGCGGCCGCCGCCCCCCCTCCGCGGCAGCCGGCGCCTCCGCGGGCTGCCCATCGCCCCCCCTCCCCGGCCAGCGCGGCCGCCTGCTCGCTGGTGCCCCCCCCGCCGCCCGCTGGACGGTGGCCCCTGGCCGCTGCCGCTGCCGCTGCTGCCGCCACAGTCGGCTGGCCGCTGCCCCCCCGGCGCTGCCGCCGCCGCCACCGTCGGCTGGCCGCTGCCCCCCCGGCTCTGCCGCCGCCGCCGGCTGGCCGCTGCCCCCTCGCCTCTGCCGTTGCCGCCGCCGGCTGACCTCGGCCGCAGCCACCGCCAGCTGGCCGTGCCTGCCGCTACCGTCGGCTGGCGGCCGCCCCCGCCGCTGCCGGCTGGCGAACTCCCCCGCCACCGCCGGCTGGCCGCCGCCCCCACCGCTGCCGCCAGGTCGTCCCCCCCCCCCATGCCGCCGCCACCCCCGCTTCCGTTGCCGCCCGCCCATCGGTCCCCTGCCGCGGCCACTGCCGCTGCCGCCCGCTGGCCGCTGCCCCACTGCCGCTGCCGCGGCCGCCGCCGGCCGGCTGCCACCGCTGCCGCAGCTGCCGGCTGGCCGCCGCCGCCGCCACCGCCGGCGTGCCCCCGGCCCCGCCGCCCCCGTTTGCTCGCCGCCCCCTTCCCGCTGCCGCCGCCGTCGCCGCCGCTACCGCTGCCGCTGCCTGCCTGTCACCCCTGCCATCGCTGCTGGTCGCTTCCTCCGCCTCGCCGCTGCGGCTGGTGTCGCTGCTGCCGCCCACTGGCCGCCACCACCGCCGCCGCCCGCTGGTCGCTGTCCCACCGCCGCTCCCGCAGGCTGGCCGCTGCTTCCCGGCCGCTGCAACCGCCACGGCCTGCTGGCCGCCTCCGCCGCCGCCACCGGCTGGTCGCCGCCTCGACCCCGCTTCCGCCGCTGCCGATGCCGCTGCCTCCGTCTGCCTGCCACCACCGCCGCCGCCCGCTGGCCGCTGCCCCACCGCCGCTCCCGCCGCCGCCGCCGCCGACAGCCCATCGCCCCCCTGCGGCGGCCACAGGCCCCGCCTGCCGGCCTCTGCCCTCGCCGCCGCCGGACGGCCGCTGCCCCCGCCGCCGCCGGCTGGCCGCCCCCGCCGCCGCTGTCTGGTCGCCGCCCCCCCCCCGGTGCCGCCGCGGCCGCTGCGTCGTCGCCCGCTGGCGCCCCCCCTCGCCGCCGCCGGTTGGCCTCTGCCCCCCCGCCGCGGCCGCCGCCGTTGCAGGCTGGCCGCCGCCGCCGTCGCTGCCGCCGACTGGCCGCTTCCCACCCACCTGTGCCGGCCGGCCGCCACCCCCGCCACCGCCGGCTGGCCGTTGCCCCCCGGCCGCTACCGCCGCTCCCCCGGCCGCCGCTGCCGCCGGCTGGCCGCCACGCCTCTCGTCGTCACCGGTTGGTCGCCGCCTCCCCGCCGCTGTCGCCGCCTTCTCCGGCTGTGCCCCGCCTCCCCACCGCTGCGGGCACCGCTGCCGGCTGGCCGCCGCCCCCCGGCTGGCCGCTGCTCCCTGGCTGGCGCCCAAAGAATCGTATTGTGGCCCTTTGCGATTGAGGGAGCTTCAGTACACTTTGTCTTACGTTGTTCATGACCACCAGGGGGGTCAAGCCTCGTCGGGCTGTGCATTCAAACGGATGACGCAAAAGTGGTGCCTTTGAGGGTCTCGATGAGGCACTTTTGCTGACCTCCGCGCACTTCTGACTTCACAGGCATTCTCAGCGACCCTGTTTTGGTCGACCTGGATTGTTAGGGCACAGCCACCAACGTGGGCTATCAGCAGATTCACCACGATTGCTGATCGTATTTTTCGATATGTAAGTCGGACTTGTGGTTCGTGAAATTTCTTGAAGCGTAACAGCCAATCAGGGCGCGTTCTCGTTGGCCTGGGATAGCTCAAGAGCTATCGCTCGACCAAAAGGCACTGCTTTGGCTCGGCGATAGCTCAGAGCTATCGTGGGTCAATTTCGTACAGGTCTCTGATTGGATGATTTCTGATTACATAGACCTAGCTTTCTTCCATGTAACGTTACATACCGAATAGTATCGGCTTTCTTCCGATAGCCCACGTTGGTGGCTGTGCCCTTACATCACTCGTCGGCAACACTTGGTTTTCGCGTGTTTGGTCCTGGCTGGTGTTCTGCAGTACTACAACAAGCCATCACCACGCACTCCCCGAAGAACAAAGGTCGGGACCTCTTTGAGAACTGAGTCTCGACAGACCAAAACAAGGTCTCTGAGAACTCTCGTAGCGTCAGAACCACGAGCAGACGAGTAGAAGTACGTCTTTGAGGACCTGTTCTGCAGCAGCTTTTGCAGTCGATGACCAGGCCGCCGATTGCAATAAACTACGTATTGCTTGTTCTCATTAAATGACAATACATTTTGTTCCCGATGTAAAAACCGTGCACACTCACACCATGTTTCGCATCTCTGCGAGGATGGCCGCAGTGTTGGTCACAAACGGGGCTGTAAACTCCATTTGGCTGTGCGTAAGTTGCTTTTCTCAGTGACATCGTGCCTAATGGCCCTGTACATCAGAACGATCGGGTACTGTGCTTCGCAAGCTCCACATCAGAAGGACTTCTCTCACTTGACGACCATACCCACGTGGTCACCTCGCCAATGCTGGCAGTGCCGGGGGGTGCGTTCAGGTCGTGCCGGCGGCGGGGGCGGAGAGACCAGCGGGTGATGGGGACGGGGGGGTAGTGGCCGGCCAGTGGCGACGATACTCGACGGAGGAGCAGCTGGGGGTGGGGACCGTAGCGGAAATCCGCGGCTGCGGAGGCACGGGGCTGCTAGCCGGCCGCGGTGACGGGGGAGCGGCCGCTGGCTCACAGCTGTGGCACCGGGCGGTAGCAGATGGGGGTGGGGCGACAAGCTGGCAAACAGGCATGGGCGGCGATCACGGAAGCGGTAGTACAACGAAGTGGTGAGGGGGGAAAGTCAAATCCCGGGGGAGCTGCCGAGTGGGGGCGACGGCGAGAGTGGGGAGGCGCAGCGATGTGGGTGTCCCGTCGACCAACAGTGGGGGAACAGGGTCCCTCCGGTCGCAGCCGGCCGAGGGGGGGGGCACCAACGAGCTCGTCACAGCAGGAGGGTAGGCCTACGTCCCACGCGCACGCGTTCGTACCCCCCCCTCTCGAAGCGCCTGGTCATAAGCATAAGATACTGTCAGCCTGGCATGTCCTATTGATCCCCCGATATGGGTACCAGCAGCCTACATTCTCAATGCACAGCCTACATTCCCAATCTCACTTGAGAATGTAGGCTGCCATTTCGGCCACTCTGCACGGGGAGAGGGGTAGACGCCTCCGCGAGCGTGTGGAGACCCACCCTGAACAACTACGATCCACGTTCAAGTTGTCCATCAGTATAAGTGATCACATAAGTATACATTCAATGAATGGTCGGTCCCTCGGGCCCTTTCATTAATGTATTCATCAAATTATACATCAATAAAATTAAAATGAATTCATTGAACCCCGTAACAACGCTGCTCTGCGCACCTTCTGGGCGCCATTTTCGGAGGTTGCACTGATTGGTGCATGCCGTGGGCAGCCAAATTTTGGTCCCAGCGTGTCATGGGGTTACGGCCGTTCCGGGACACATCTGAGTTTGCGGCAGCGAGTTCGCGGCACTTCGTGGCGCTCTGGGATTGGCTGTTGCAGTCCACGTGTCCCGTGTCGTTTGCCGCGAACTGAAGCTGCCGCGGGATGCGGCACGGAGTGGCCGACCGTGTCCCGGAACGGCCGTTAGACCCCACTGCGCAGGTGGGGCGCTTGGCTCCACACGATCGGGGTGCCAGACCCAATCGTCTTCAGGCCCCAGCTCTCGTCAAACAAAGTATGTCAGAATTTTGTCCTCCGCAGGGGGGATGTGACGTGCCTCGCGCCACCGACGCGGAGCGAGGGCGTGTGCAGTTCCATCCTCCTTTTCGCGTGGACACGGCGGAGCGGGCACTGGGCCGGGAGGCGGCGGGGGGGACAGCAAAGAAGGGCAACAAGATACAACCGGGCGTCTCCCGTCGCCGCTTCTTCTTGCCTCTCGTTCTCGTCGCGTGTCCCTCAAGCTTCCTCCTTCTGTGGCTGGGCGCCGTGGAGGGCTGGGGGGCAGGCAGACCTGGGCGTATCATGGTGCGGGGCTGATGCTCTCGCGCTTGGGCGCAGAAGCACTTCCTTGCGCTCGGCGCAGGCCTCGCGGGTGGCAACCGTCCGTGCGGGTCACCGGGGGGTGGCAGGGAGGGGGCGCGCCAATGCCGGCGGGCCCCTCGGATGGCCCAGGCAAACGACCTCCAGGGGCTACCGAGCAAGGGCCGTGGCGGCCATCGCTCCATCAGGACAAGAGGTCGTACAAGCGGGGTGAAGAGCGGCTGCCACGCGCCTGTGGGGCGGTCGCGCTGCCGCGCCGTTCCCACCCGTCCAGCGCGCAGCGATAGGACTGGCCGTCTGCCAGAGGGGGGGGGGGGGGGGACGTGCACGCCATGTGAAGAAGAGAGGAGTGCCTGGTGGTCACGCTCGACCGCGACCAACCCATGTGGTGTGGAGCGGCAGCGACGGAAGGGAACCATCCATCATGCGGAAGCGGGAGTTGGCACGGGGGGCAACGGTGGCGGGGAGGCGGGGAACCCCGCGCCCCCTGCGGTTGCGGGGTGACCACCTCCCCGCGCCATCCCACTCACCCGCCGGTGGCGGCGCCGGCCGCACCAGCCGCGTGGGGCCGCAGCTGGTGTCGCTTTCGCCGGCGCCGCCGTGGCGGCCTACCACCACCGCGCCGCCGCCGGGGCCACCGCCGCCGCTCGCCGCGCGCCGGCGGCGCCCGCCCCTCCCCCCCCCCAGCGCGCTTGGCGACACACAGCGGGGCGCCCGCCGCACAGCCGCGGCAGCCGGTGCCCGAAACCCGACCGCCCGCGCACGCGGCGCCGGGCGGTCTGGCGGCGGGGCGTGGCCGCCGCCGCCGGGTGGCCGCAGCAGGGACAGGGCAGGCGTGACGACGACGCACTGCGGTGGCGGCGTTGCCGTTGCCGTTGCCGACGCACACGACACCGGACCACCGTGCCCCCGGCGTGGTCGCTTCCGACAGTGGAGGAGGGGGGCGGACGGGGTGGAGGGGACGGTGGTGGGGATGGTCAGAGGGAGGACGCAGGAGCCGTCTGGCATTTTTGTCTGGCGGGTCTACCCCGGTCAAACGACGGTGGCCTCTTGGGGGCTGGCATCTACGCATTTCATTACTGTATTTAATCAGACGCGCACGGCCACGCCACACACAAAGAAAACAGAAACGAAGACAAGCGCACGGACCCGCTGCCTCCCCCCCCCAAACCCCACTCCGCCCGACCCCCCCCCCCAAGCCGAGCACGTGGCGGGGGCGGCTACAGGAAGCGCTGCACAATCGGGCAGTTGACGATAATGCCCGACGAGCCAAACGCCCCCCCATCCGGCGCGGTAATGTACCCGCGGGCGACCTGCCCCAGGTACAGGAACTCCCCCACCAGCCGGTGCCGCAGGTTGGCCGCCACCGCGTAGTCGGTCCAGCGCCCCAGGTTGACATCCCACAGCGGCGAGTAGTCGGTCGCGACGGACGGGATGCCGCCCAGGATGTTGAGCGGGGAGCCCTCCCCGCGGATGGCGGAGAAGAAGCCCTGCCGCCCCGGGTGGGTGGTGGCGTTGAGCGGCGCGCCGGGCGGCAGGTCCCCGTTGCCCAGCCCATTGACAATGGCAAACAGCCGCTCGACGGCGGAGAAGGCGCTGTCGTCGCCGCCCAGCTGGATGCGCGCCAGCGCCGGCGCGTGCGTAATGTCCTCAAACGCGGCGGCCAGCGCCGCCGACGAGTCCATTGACATGTACAGGACGGGCTTGGCAAACGAAAAGCCGGGGGTGAGCTCTAGCGTCACCGTCGTGTCGCGGGGGCAGATGCGGACCACCTTGCTGTGGACCGCCGCCTCAAACGCCTCCCGCAGGTGGTCCGGGACGCCGTCGCAAAACCGGTTGAGGAAGGCGTCCGACACGTTGCCCGCCACGATGGGCGCGTTGTACACCGTTTGGCCGACGTTGGCCAGCCGCACAATTGGGCTGTAGTCCTCGTCCCCCACCTGCGGCGGCGTAAACGACGTCGGCGGGAAGGGCACCGGCTCGGCGGCGGGGACCACCTGGCGGACGGGCGTAAAGTCCACCTTGCCCACCCGGCCGACCAGGATGTTGCGGGTGCCGTCCAGGCGGGCGGTGGTCTCCCCCGCAACGGCGTATTGGAGCTTGGCCGACGGGTTTAGGCCGAGGCCCTTGGCGTTGCCCTCATCACTCGTGTCGGACAGCACGTAGTAGTGGCCCTCCCCGTCGGCGTAGGAGCCATAGTACAGGGGCAGCGTGACGGTGCCCGCGTCCTCGTCCACCACCCCCGCCGTCAGCAGCTGCACGGGGCCCACCAGCCGGCGGTCCACCGACGAGGGGGCGGGGCCAAAGTAGGTGAGTGCCACGTCCGCGCCAATCGAGGGGGGGGCCGGCGCAATGTCATCGTCCACCGCCAGCTCCTGCACCGTCGCGGCGGCGACGACAGCGGCAGCGGTGGCGGCGACCACCGCCAGCGCCGTCGCGGCCGTGCGGATGGCCATGACGGAGACGACCGTCGCGGGGGGGGGCCGGGGGAGGTGTCGGGGCGTAAGGAGAAGGGAAAGGAGGGCGGGGGGCGGGGGAGGGGGGCGGGGGAGTGGGGCGGGGGGCGGGCGGTGGCGGATGGGTGGGAGGCTCGTCAGCTGCGTCGACGAGGCGGAAGTGATGATGGGGGTCAGTGGTGCCGGGTGCCTGGCGTCGGGCGTCGGGTCTTGTAGGCGCCCCGCGGGCCTGCCGGCTGGCGCGGCACGGCCCGGCGCGACGCCGGCCGGCACAGCACGGCCCGGCGCGACGCCGGCCGGCGCGGCACCGTCCGGCGAGCCCGCCCGCACTGCCCTCCCAAACGCAAGGTGGGCGCGCGGACGGGCGGGCGGGCGGGGCAGACGACCAGGCAGCCGATCCCCGGGGCGCCATCTTCTGTCACCGCATGCCTGCGCAGGCTCGGGCGCGCTCTCCTCTGGCACACACCGGCCGACCATCCCTTCCCCCCCCCTCCCGCCCCCCCCCCGCCATCCTCCCCCCCCCCCCACACGACATCCGCCTCTGACGGCTGTCGACAAACATATCCAGCAGTAATACAGGCGGCGCGCGCGTCGTGGGGCGAACGGCCGCAACCCTACATCCACCCTACATCCACCCACCACCATGTCTTGCTCACTGCCACCCGTCGTCGCTGGGTGGCTCTCTCGTGTGCCCCCCCCCCACTTCCCCCCCCCCCCCACTTCCCCCCCCCCCCGCGACATCCGCTGACGGCTGTCGACAAACAGAGCCGGCAGTAATACCGGCGGCGCGATATCGGCGGTGCGCGCGCGTCGTGGGTCCAACCGCCGCAACCCTTTCTACGGTACATTCACCCTTCATCCACGCACCACCGCGCCACCCGTCGTCGCTGGGCGGCTTTCTCGTGTGTACCCCCCCCCCCCCCCCCCCTCTGCCTCCCCTCCCATGGTCACATACAGGGCAGGCCGCCGCTGACGACCGATGGTCTTCTTCCCACACTCTGCCCGGGTGGATGACGCCTCGGTGGTGAGCGGGCCGCACTGCTACCAGAGGGGAGAGCCGACGGGCCCAATGCACCCGCATGGGCAGACAGGCAGATGCCGGTGGGGGAGAGATAGTTTCTCGTCCCAACCCCCCCCACCGTACGCTACCATGGCAGCCTGCAGGGTACCCCGAGTACATATGTATGTACGTACATACGACTCCCACCCGCGACTGCGAGTGACCGCCACGGGCGACAGCCGCGCGCCTTCCTGCTGCGGGGAGGGGAGGAAACAAAGAGAGCCTGCTGTCGCGGCAGATTCATCTTGCTTCCTCTGCGCGCGCTGCCAGAATGCTGTGGCATAGAGGAGGACCGAGGGAGGCAGAGAGGGGGACGGGGGGAGCGGAAGGGGGACGGACCGCCGCTGTTTCGACGCCCGCCTCGCCGCCCCCACCTCACCTTCCCTTGCACGGTACTCTCGCGCGTTGATCCGCATGGGATCAGTCAGGAGCCGTCTGCTGGACTGGCAGTACAGCGGAGTGGAAGTGCCCCCTGACAAACAGAGAGTGCTTCTTCATGTAGCTTCTTTGGATACTTCACAGAAAGAGAACCCAATCCATGGGGGTGCCACTACAGTAAGTTGCTCGATCTCGAGCACTTGAACGAACGGCTCCACACGATGGTCCTGAATGCGGGGGCCCCACCGTTCCGACCGTGGGAGGTGCCAGATCGCGCGGCTGCCGCCCAAATCTGGGGGCGGCGCAGGACACGCGGCAGACCACACCCCCCCCCCCCGCCAAGCCTCTGTGACCTCGCCCCTCGATGCCCCAGCACACCCCCCCCCCCCTAAAGCGCCGCCACGCCGGCGCCTGCGTCTGCGCATCGGTGTTGCTACCCCTGCTACCCGCCGCCCCCGCACTCACCCTCCCGCTCGCGCACACGCCCACCTTCCACCCACCTCACCGTCGTGATCTACCTCTCCCCTCTTCCCGCACCCGCCGCCCCCAACCCGCCGCCCTCTCGCCTCCTCTCTTCCTCCTCCCCCTCCCCCCCCCAATTCCCCCCTTTCCCATCACCATGGCCTTTGTCGGCGCCGCCGCGGCGTTTCGTGCGTCTGCGCCCGCGCGGCCAGCGACGTCTGCCTTTACCGGCACCCGCGTGTCTGCCGCCGTCTCCCGCCGCACAACGGGGCCGGTCATGAGCCTGGACCCGGTGGTGGCATCGATCAGCAACTCGCTGGTGACCCTCGGCGCTGCGGATGGTGTACGTTGTGGGCTACCAGCTACGTTATCTTGTGTTCCTTATCTCTCGCTTTGCCGTGGGGTGTGTCGTAGATGAGAGCTCTTTCGCGCTGCTTGGTTGCCGGGTGGTGTGTGCGGCGCAGGGCTGTTGATCTGCGACGTGGCCACCGTGCGGCTGTGTTTTGTTTGCGTCGTGTACTGACATCAAGTTTGTTTGCGTGTACCGCCTGTGGACTGCTACTGCTTGCGCGACGACCTTGTGGTGGGTTTCTTGCCCACCCACAGGACTTTGGTGGCTACACTGGCCCCGTCGCGGGCCTGGTCATCATTGGCGTCATCATTGCTCTGCTGACGCCGCCGGTCAAGGAGTAAGCCGCCCTGCCGCCCAGGCCGCTGGCGCACTGGGTGGTGTGCCAAGCCGTCAGTCTTCCTTCCTTCTTCGCTTCGAGTTTTGAGTGTGTGTGTGTGTGTGTGTGTGTGTGCATGCGATAATAGTGGCTGCGTTTGCGTCGCGTTCGAGTTTCATCTCTTTTTGTTCCTGGAGAGAGTAGTGCTCGCTTTTTTTTTATGCCGCACCGCTCCACCATGTTCTGCCGCCGGGGCCGCCCGTCCGTTTCTGTCATCCAGAACTTTGCTACGTTTTGGCCAGATCGTCACGACCGCCGTCCTCACAATCGCGTATGGTGCTGACACGGCGGGCGCTCCGCCCGGCTATGCTTCACAGACAAGTTCAGGTGCGCTGTGTGGGTGCCCAACGGGTTGCTGACGCGCCCACGCGCTGTCTTCCGCGATACTGCGCG
This sequence comes from Pyropia yezoensis, assembly GCA_009829735.1. Classification (NCBI taxonomy): domain Eukaryota; phylum Rhodophyta; class Bangiophyceae; order Bangiales; family Bangiaceae; genus Pyropia; species Pyropia yezoensis. Next base: position 25,528,101 of record CM020620.1, read on the forward strand.
ACACGGTGCGCAGCGGCGGGCTGCCTGGGACCCCCGACATGCGCCATCGTTGCCCACCTACTGACGTGAAGGCGACTCCTGGTGTCGGTGCAGACGCCCCTGGACGCTGACCGAGGACGCACACCGCCCAGGGGAGCGCGCGGCCGTCCGCGGCCATGTCGGACGCGACGTGCCGTGGCCGCGGTCGCCGCCCAGGCGGCCTGTCGGTCAACGCACCCCGCGGCGGTCAGCCACCCCCATTCCCCAGGCGGCCAGCCATCCAATACCAACGCGCCCCCGCGTGGCTCACGTCTGACCGCATCCGCGAGGCCAGGGAGGAACGGACAGGCACGTGGCCCCCACCGGTCGGTCGCCCCCCCCCCCCGCCACGGGCCTCAGCCGAGGGCGGCGGCGGTCCAGACCCCCCCGTAGGGCCACGCCTCCCCCCCCGCCAAGGCGGCCAGGCCCTCCTGGTACCCGTCGTACACGCGCGCTACGCCCAGCGACGCGTACGACCACTCCCCGTCGACCGCCTTGGACGCCCGCTCCCGCGCGCGGCGGCCGCCCACGACGGCGGGCGCGGCGGCGGTGGCGGCGGCGCCGCCGCCACCACGGCGGCGGGGGCGGCCGGCGGGGCGACCCGCCGCGGCAGCGACGGCGGCCGCCACGCCAGGGCGCGCCAGGTGCGAGCGGGCGGCGGCAAAGACGGCCGCCCGTGACGCCGGCACGCCGTCGACAACATTGTAGACCACAACGGGGGGGGCGGCGGGGGGGGGGGGGGGACACTGGCGCCAGCCGCCACCGCCGCTGCTGCCGCGCGGGGCGGGCCCGTCCCCGCGGCGGCAGCCAGGATGAGCGCCGCCGCGTCCCCCACGTGCACCCGGTTGACCAGCAGCGCGTCAGTAGCTCCCCCCCCCCCCCCCCCCCCCCCCCCAGCCGCATCACCGCCGCCGCCCCCAGTCCGCGGCCCCGCCGCCGCCGCCGCCGCCGATGCGGCCGCCGCCGCGTCCTCGCGCGCGGCCGACACCAACGCCGACCGCCCCGGGCCGTAGACCCCCCCCAGTCGAAAGATGGCGACCGGCACGGCCGCCGTGGCGGCGGCCGCCGCCCAGGCAGCCTCCCCCGCCAGCCGCGCCGCCGCCGTTGGCGGCAGGCCCGCCGCGGCCACGGGCGTGCGCTCGTCCACCCGCCCGCCCCGGTGGTCCCCGTACACAGACGTGGACGACGCAACGCCCGCCCACACCAGCGACGGAGCGGCGGGCAGGGGGGGCGGCGACAACGCGTCAGGCCCGCGCGCCGACCCGCCGGCGGCGGCAGCGGCGTCAGCGCCCAATAGCAGCCACGACAGGAAGGGGTCGGGCGGCGGCGCCGTTGCCAGCACGTGCGTGGCGGTGGCCAGGGCGGCGGCCAGGGCGGGCGGGCAGGCGGGCGCGCCGCCCCCCCCCGCCGGCCGCCCCCCCCCGCCGTCGAGCAGCACGGGCGTGACGCCCGCCGCGGCCAGCGCCGCCGCCCGCGCCGGAGAGCGGGTGGTCATGGACAGGGCGGGCGGGGGGGCACCCGCGCAGCCCGCCGCCGCCACCGCCGCGGCCGCAACGGCGGTGGCGGTGTAGCCGCCGCCGAGGAAGAGCAGGTGCGCGCCAGCCAGCAGGGGGGCCCCGCCGCCGCTGCTGCTGCCTGTCGCAGCCGCCGCCGCCGCCGCCGCCGCCGCCGCCGCCGGGCGGGGGGCTGGCATCACAGGCGGCCGCGCGGTGGGATGGGACGGCCCGGCGGCCGCGGCGGTGGTGGCGGCGGCGCCTGGTGGTGGCACCGCCGCCGCCGCGGGGTGTCGCCGAGACACACAGCGGGGGCGACGGTGGGGGGACGGGAGCGTTCCTGCCACCACAAACGCCATCATGGGTGGGGGGGGGGGGGGACGGGGGGGTGGAGAGCGCTGTGCGGAACGGAGGGTACACCGGCACACGGCGCCATCACCCCGCCCTCCCCCGCCCCCCCACGTCACGGGAGGTCGGGGCGTCAGGCTGGTCATAACGCGGAGAGGCGTCGGGCGGTGACGCGCGCCGCTCGCAGGCACCACGTCGACGCACGGCCGGCCGGCTGAGGGGCCGTCGCGGTGGTGGCGGCCGCCGCAGCGGCCAATGGAAATGGACACGGCCGCAGGAGGCGGCCCCGGGGGTGTGGGAGAGGGTAGGATACGGCGGGGTGTCTCGTGGATGCAGGGTCAGGGTATCCGCCCATATCCTGGGGGGAGGGGTGGGGGGTGTCGAGGCGGGAGGTGGAAGCTCCGTCGCTCCGTTGGGCACCAACCCCACGTTGCAACCCGGCCTGCCGCCGCCCTGTCGATGACCCCAGCACAGCCCACACGGGTGTCGGTGGGGCGGTGATGAGCGGCGCTGGCATGCCTGCCGGCAGGGGCGAGGCCGGGCCACCACGCCGGGCTGGCAGCACCCGCAGCGAGGCACGAGGACGCGACCGCGGCGCGGCGACCAGGACGCCGTCGCGCTCACGCGCCAGCGCAACCGCGCTCCCGCCACCGCCCCACCTCCGTGGGGTACTGTAAGTCTTTGGCGACACTCGCCGCAGGCGTGGGAGTATGAGCCGCGCCAATGGGGTGACCCGTCTACGACGGTTGACTCGGAACGCCCAACCAAATTGGGGGGGGCCACCTGCGTGGGGCTGCTGTCGGCCGAGGCGACCCTGGCCATTTCAGGCGGAGCAGCAAACTGTACGCGCGTCTGGCGTCACTCGAGTCCGACAGCCGCATCATCCTCTCCGAAAAGTCCTGCCGGTGCCCCCGCCACACCCCCCCCCCCCGGGGCCCCCCCACCAGAGCGACCGTGTGACCGAGGGTGGCGGGCCTACCAATCGGCGCTCGCGGGTGCCTCCACCCCAGCAGCAGACTGAGATTCGTTGGCCAGTCTGCGAACAGCAGGGCCACGGAAGCAAGCAACCCACAGACCTGGCCAGTGGCGCGACTGGGCCGAGGGGTCCCGCCAAGACGCGAGGCAAAGGGGGGGGAACCCTGCTGCGGGGCAATAGTGGTGCAAATGGGGCGGGGGCAGGGGCAGCACATGAAATATACTTCGTGTTGTGAGGCCACCGCCGAGGCACCAGCTCGGCCGGGAGGCGCGCCCCGACCCCGTGAGATGTCCCGTTGCCAGGCGGACCCCGCTGGAGCGGCCGCCAGCGCCCCTCCGCAACTGGGCGCTGCCGCCCGCAGCCCCATCTCCAAGAGATAACCGGCCACTGTAAAGGGCTCACATCGGGCGTGCCGAGGACATCGCCGCCGAAAACCGGCCAGCCAGCCCTTGAGACGGCGTATATCTTCAGTTCGAGGCCAGCGGCCGCCACCGACCCCCCCCCCCACCACACGCCCTGCTGAACCGAGCAAACCTAGTGTGATGGAGTCACACAAAATTCAGCGAATAGCGTGGGGGGCAACCCCCCCCCCCCTGCGCCGCGCTTCCAGCGACGTGGTCCACACCCGCCGACGGCGACTGCTGGGCCCCCCTGCCTGTGCTCTGGGGAGGGTGGTGTGTTGTGGGGGGGGGTCTGCCGAACCGCAGCGTTGGTGGCCGCCCGGCGGCGACGACGCGGCGCCGCAGCCGCCGCCGGTTTGACGCGTCGTCCATAGCCGGGCGGGGGCAGGTGCAGGGGCGGGGGCGTTGCGGGTGCCGCCGCATGCCCGGTAGCGGCTCCTTCCCGCCCCCCTCAACCCCTTTGTCCTGCTGCGCCCCTCCCCCCCACTTCACTGTGGTGGTGGCGGTGGTCACCGCTGCGTCGCTGCGGCGTGCTGCCGTCGCGACGCGCCGCTGCCGCTGACTCGGGCTTGCCCCGCGCCCCGAGTAGTGGGCGTTAACGCCCGCGCCGGGCGCGTGGGGCTGGTGGTGGTGGTGGGTGCGCGCTTGACGCCGCCCGCCTCCATCCCACCTTCATTTTCGCCGTCCCTCCTTTATTCCCCACCGCACGGTTGACGCTGTTGCTCTTATTTTTTTCGCTCGTTGAGCGGGTCGTTGCTGTCTCTATACCGTGTGGCTTGTGTGAGAGCGGGTGGTGGAGGGGTCGGCGCTCGCCGCCCGCTCTGCATGCCTCCACGCGTCTAGGCGCGTGCACAGCGGCCGCGGGCCGCGGCCGCCCATTGCCGACCCCCGGGGGGGGGGGGGGGGGGTCGAGGTCCCGCGTTTGCCAACCTCGGCCAACCTCTGGCGGCTGATAGGTGCCCGAGCAGCTGCGGGGTCGGCCGCCGCCGCGGGCGGCCCCCCTCCCTTGCTCCCCGCGTACGTGCGTGCGTTTTGACGCACGTGCGTGCGCCCCGCGCGAGCGGTGGCGGTTTTGTTTTTGCCGGCAGCCATGGGGGGTGTTGCCTACTACCCCGACCTGGATGGGGAGGTTGGTGGACACCGGGGGTACGCCCACCCCCCTAGCATGGCGCTTGGTGAAGATGCGCTTTCACTCCGTCGCGGATCTCGACGTTGGCCGGCACCGCTGGCGGCCAGCGGCGCCGCCACTGCCACGGCGGTTCACACGGCGTTTGTCGCTCGTGCGGCGGCAGGTGACCTGGCTGCCGCCCGCTTTCCTCCGCCGGGCCCCGATTCGCTCGCATCCATGTTCCGTTCGCCCCGCCCGTCGTCTCTGAGCTTGCCCGACTATCTGACGCAGGTTCTGTCTGGCGTTGGCTGCTCCCCGGCGTCCCTCGTGCTGTCAGTGCTGCTGCTGGACCGTGCGGCCGACGCGCCGCCTGCAGCTGCGTTGCGGATGGAATCGGCGTCGGCGTGCCTGCTCGCCCTGACGGCTGTGGTACTTGCCTCCAAGGTGCATGACGACGTCTACTATTCGAACTCTTTTTACGCGTCAGTGGGGGGGGTGTCGACTTCCGAGCTCAAGCAGTTGGAGTTGGCTTTTCTTGCGTCGGTTCGCTTCCGTCTGCATGTGACCCCTGAGCAGTACATGACGATGGAGACGGAGCTTCTCGTGGCCGTGGCGGCCAACCCGGCAGTGGCGGCTTTGGCTGCTGCCCACGGCTACGCCACTGGTCTTCGCGCACGGCTTACTCCGCAACCGTTGGCGCTGCTGGACGAGGCGGCGACCAATGTCGGTGCGTCGGGGGAGTATGTGTGCCAAGGTGGTTGCGGCGGGTGTTCAGACTGCAGCGATCTCAAGTTCTCCACAGTGCCGCCGGTACAGCTGCTGCAGGCGTACCTGATCGGCGAGCTTATGCCTCCGCCGCCGCCCAACGTTGATGACCCTTCGCCGTACGAGCAGCACTCGGGAGGTCTTCGTATGCCGCTGGCTCCGTCTGCGCCGACGCCTCCCCCGCCTAAGCCTGCGGTGGCTCTCGATATGTGGGCCGCGGAGGGGGGGACAGGGATGGGCAAGACTGGTATGGACGGATCCGATGGGGGATATAGCGGTAACGCGGCCTACACATCTTACTCGTCGTTTATCGGCATGCCATCATCGTACAGACAGTCGGGCATGGCGGGGTCGGGCGGCTCGATTGGAGCTGCGATTGGAAGTGGTAGTAGCGGCGGCGTCGGTAGAGGCGGCGTTGGCGGCGGTGGGGCCTGTTGGGGTCGTGCCCCATACGGCCTCGCCGTTGGATCCTACGCTGATGTGGATCCGTCGCGTGGCCCGGGACGGGTCCCACCCCCTGCACCGTATGGCGCTGTCTATGGCGTGGAGGCGGGGGGTGGCATGGATGAAGGTGTGTCCCGCCCGCGCGGTGCGATGGATATGGGCGATCTGCCCCGATCCGCTGATGGGGTGCGCTTGTCCTACACCCATGGTGGTGTCCACATGGTGCTGTCTTCCAACGAGTACGATCACAAACGCCGCTACCAGGTCGACCAGGAGCAGTGGCAGCAGCAGCAGCAGCAGCAGCAGCAGCAGCAGCAGCAGCGGATGGAGCACGATCGCCACGTGCATCAGATGCATGTGCAGGACACTGCAATGCACAACTACGAGCAGCACGTCCAGCAGCAGCAGCAGCGTGAGCTGCAGTGGCAGCGGGAGCACCAAAATTATAACGAGGTGCGACAGCCGGAGCGGGAGATTCACTCGCCTCGTTCGTTGTACCGTTGTGCGCCAGCCTCAATTGCACGTGCAGCGGGCACTGCAGAGTTGGACAGGCGCCTTGACGCGGCGACGCAGGCGCGGCTGCTGGCTGACCAGCACCAGTTGTTTTGCGGACCTGACGGGCCGGTTGCGGACGTTCATCGGGCTCCGTCGGTGCCCCATGCGCGTCTGAAGACCAGTGGTGACGCTGCCTGGTTCAGCCGTTACGGCCCAGAGGAGCCCCTGTTCTCCGGCGGTATGGGAGGCCCGCTGGGCCCCGCCGTGACCGTCGTTCCTCCCTCGGCGCCGGCCAGTCATGGTCGTGGCGGGTGGGACGGGGGGGCAACCTGGGGCGCTGTCAGTGATCGCCAGCCTGCACGGGCTGCTGCGGGTGACGTCGATCCTCTCGATGGCACCAACCCGAGCGTACAGTCCGAGCGCATGATGGGGCGTTGGTCTTTCCGGCTGGAGGTTAGCGGCGACGGTTATGGGTATCCTTCTGGTCCGGTGGCGCCCCCGCCGCTGCGTTCCGTGTCGACCTTTTAGCCCACAAGGTGATCTGTACACTCGGTCTCTGTGGCTGAAGGCGGTCACTGGTTCCTCTTGCGCTCTGCAGGTCTCCGCTTGCCCTCATCCCTGTTGCCATGTCGCGTCAAGATCGATGCTGCCCTGCGAGTCGTTTCGGTCGCGAGCCTGATCGTGGCCTCAAGCACACAATGGTCACCGTGACCTTGTGTTGTGCTTGGAACCTGTGCGAGTCTGTAGAAGAGTCATGTTTTGTCCGCTCTCGCCGCCTGTTTTTTTTGTCTGCCTCCGGTTTTTTTTGAGGCAGCAATTTACCCTCTCCCCCCATCCCCCACCCCCTTGTCCTGGCCGCCCTGCATTGGTAGTCCAGCCCTGGTGGCATCCTGTGATAGATCTGGGGCTTGGGCATTTCTCACTCATCTGAAGTCATCGGCGGTGGCTCCTGTCGGCCCCTCGATTCCACGGCAGCTCGCCTCCCCGGTGATGTCGTGTGCGTCTTTTTTGATGGTCGGGTAGTGTCGGCGCCACGCTGTGGCCTGCTGCGCTCGCTAGTGTAAACGGTTGTGTCCGTACCTGTGGTGCCCTTTCTCCCCTCTCGCTGCATCAGTGGTGACGTTCCGACCTCGAGGACCCATTCCATTTCCCTCTTCCCTCCTCTTTGACAGCACGGCCGTACAGGTGGGCTCGATGAACCACCACCCCCGAACGGTGTTGAGGACAGGGTCAGATACCGGCCGGAACTGCTCTAAACCATCCTCCTCGACTGACCGCTGTGCACTGTCCTCTCGGTCGTGGAAAGAGGGGGTGTGACAACCGCTAGTAGGATGCGGAAACAGGCGGTGCGACAACCGCGCGCGCGCACAGTCCGTACGGGAGAGGTATAAGCGTACGCCGCCTTCCCCGCCACTCCTCGAAGCTGTTCCTGTTCCAAGCCTAAGACAAAAAATAGAGCCATCACCGCCGCGCCCGGCTGGGGGTTTGGCAACTAGCCGCCGCACGAGCCGCGGTGTTCGATTAGCAGTGTCTAGGACTGGTGGCAGCAAGGTGCCGACGGGCGGCAGCGGCTCGAATGCAGTACGTCGCCACCCCCAAGCAGGACGACCCGTTCCGTGGGCTGGCGAGAAATGTGCATTCACTTCACTTTACTTATTTGTGGCACCATTGTATGCGGTAGCTTCCTAAAGGACAACGAGGAGTTTTCAAAGCTCATCACGCTTTGGGTCCCCCGACCCGGCAGGCGACGGGGACACGTCTGGCGACGCCGCCTCACCCGACGCCGCTGACCCATCTGCCCCTGCCTCTGCGGTGGGAGGGCTGGGCGAAGCGACAGGCAGCGGAGTGGGCATTTTGCGAACCGCCCCTGATGCACGACGTACAGCGGCGGCCTGCTCGTCCACCTGCGCCGCGGTGTAGCTTACGTTGCCAGTGGCCGGCTGGCCAGACGCCGCGGATTCCACGTCCGATAACCAGGCGGATGCGGCGGCCGCGGCACTCTCAGCTGCCACCAGCACCTGCTCCGCCGCGGCCTTGGCCTCGTCTGAGTCCCCGTTGGGTGCAGCGCGCGCCGCGCGCGCGGCCGTCGTCAACGCCGCAGACTGGGCGAGGGCCTCTCGCAAAGAGGCCACCGCCTTTGGTCGTGCCGCGTAGTCGGCGGCGCGAGTGAAAAGCGGCGACACTGCCGCGGACACCTCTTCCTTCTTTGCCACAAGAGCGGCGGTGGAGCCCGCCGCGTCCGTGTACATCCAGTCCTCGGCCGCGTCCAACACCTCAATGAGCGCTTCCCGCTCGGCGTCCGTAGATACGACCTCAAGCGCTTCCGAATCGTCGCTGCCCAAACGCAGCGAGGAACGTGCTTGAAGTACCAGCCCCTCGAGAGCGTTGAGAGCGTCAGCACGGGCAGTGCGGTCGTTCGCAGCAGCATTCAGAGCAGCCAAAGTGGCGCGCGACGTGGCCAAGTCAGGCTCGCTGAGCCGCCAGCCGCCGACATTGCCGTCCGTGTCGCCGGCCACAGCAGCAACTTCAGTCACGACCAGAGGCTGGCGATGGATGATGGTCTTGGCCACGGGCTTTGGGCTCCCTTCAGGTGCAACGGACTCCTTGTCCTTCTTCTTCTTGGATTTGGCATCTGGAGAGGCGTCTGCCGAAGGCGTCGGCGCAGGCGTTGGCGTCGTCCACACCGTCTCTTCAAGGGAGGCCTCGGCTGCGTCTACTCGGACAAGACCGGAGTGGTCTAACGAGAAGGAGAGCGTGACCTTGGGCGAAGCGTCTGTCTCCGAAGCAGGAGACCGGCGCTTGGCCAACACCTTACTAACACCAGCCACTGTGTAACGACCATACAAGGCGCGCTCCAAGTCACTCGTGTCCTCGACCACCGAACCCGCGTCGGCGTCGCCACCCACGGCCGTGTCCTCAGAAGACGCAGGGAGAGGCTCCAAGAAAAGGGAAAGGGTGAAGTCATCCTTGCGACGGACAGTCAACTTCTTGGTGGCCGGCCGCTTGGAGCCTGCTGCAAATAGGGTGGCGTTTTGAAACTCACCAGCACCTGTAGAGGCAGCGCCTGGCTCTCGCCGTACCGCCACCGACACGGCCCGAGGGGACACATCGGCCAGGTCCAATGCCCGAACCCTGAAGGTAGGCGACAAGGAGGCCGCCAAAAAGGCAGCTCCCATCACTGCCGCCTCGTCAGCATTGACGCTCTTGTTCAGTGTGGACCGACCCAGGGCCTCGCACAGCAGCTGCTGGAGCTTGGGTGTCCTCGACGCGCCCCCGAGCGGCACCACCGCGTCCAGCTGGTCAGCTGTGATGCCAGCTGACGTCAGTGCGCGCGTCACGGGGCCGATAATCCGCGCCAAGGTGGAGGCCGCATCAGACTCAAAGTCCGCCCGGGAAACCACAGTGCTCGTTAGGTCCTCGTCACCCACCAGAGACGGCACCGCCACATGGGCCTCCACGTTGGCGCTGAGCATCTCGCGCACCTTCTGAGCCTCCTTCCGCAGGCGGGTGACCACGCGCGGGTTGTGTGCAGCCGACTGGTCAGAACCCACCGGCAGACCCCGCTGCTTGTCAAAGGCGGCCACCAAGCGCTCGACAATCACATCATCCAGCGCGCGGCCGCCGAGAGTACGGTCCCACCCGTGCGAAAGCACGGTCACCGCGCTGGGGAGCTTGGTGGCTGACCGCCCAGCCTTCTTGTTGTCAATTTGCACCACAGTAGCGACGGTGCTGCCAGCGCCAACGTCAACAAAAAGAGCAAAGTGGGCGTCCTTCTCCTTGGACGCCCCGGCAGTGGGCGACGGTGACGACGATGCGGCAGCCGATGCACTCGGTGCCACACTGGCCTTGTTGTCCAGAGCGTACTTGAGAGCCGCCGCGGCATTTGAGTTGACCAGCGCCAGCACATTGAGACCCGCGACGGAGGCGGCGTCCGCCAGAGCCGCCCGATGCGGTGCTGAGTACCAAGCCGGCACGGTCACAACCGTGTCGCGAACAGAAGACTCGGGGGCACCCAGCGCGGCGGCAGCGTGCTGTCGTGCCAGGGCGAGGATCATGGCCACAAGGTCCACGCCGGTCAGGGTCAGTGGAGGTGCGGAAGACGTGGCGCCAGCGGGGATCTCCACTCGCGCAGAGGCGTTGCCGAGGTAGCCCAGCGGCGCCAGAACGGCGCGGGCGGGCGCCTTTGGGGCGTACGCCAGCGCAGGGTCACCGAACAAGCGCTCGCCATCCAGAGTGAAAGCTACGACTGTGGGTGTCTTGCGCTTAGATGCTTCATTTGTGACCAGCTCGAGGCCTTTACCAGGCCGTGCAACCGCAACCTGAGAAACAGCCGAAACAGAGAGAAAGGTGTCCAGAAACAATATGCAAAAAGATAAAGATTGCGTCAGTCCACCAGTCAGCATTGGCTGCTGCCGGGTGACATCGCCGGCATCAAGCAGCCACAACAAGGCCCCGGCAGCACGGCGATGGACAGCAGGCAGAGAGTATGTTACCTGAAATGAAAAGAATCGCGTGCAAGGGCACCGAGAAAGAACCCAAACCCTACCTTGAGGTATCCTGATCCGAGGTCCACAGCGAGGAGGTTGCCAGCGGCAGCCACAACTGAAACGGCGATCAACACCAGGCCGCAGGCCACGGTAGCCCACTGCCCAATGCGCATTCTGCTTCTCCCCATCGTGACCAGCGCAGTGGCGACGTCCGTAGGGGCAGACGAGCGATGAACCGTGGACGGAACGGCGCAGAGAGAGACATGAGCAGGAAGAAGAAAGAGTGTTACTCAGGCACCTTCGCCGGGGTATACATAGAAGTCGTTAGTGGGCCTGGAGTGCAAGCTTCTCGAAAGAATTGACCTTCTGCGATGACGATGAGCTCTGATGTCAGCATGGGATTTTGAGGTCAGTCAAAGTGGTCAGACGACCAATGGGACCGCTGCATTTTCATACCCCTATCGAGCTATTCTGGAAAGGTAGAAAAGTAAAATAGAGTGGCTGGTATGCTGTATTTTAATGGAATACGTTGGAATCTCTACAGTGTCTGTCTCAGTCGCGTGCGCATGTATCTATGTACTGTACTTGCTTTGATCCAAGGGTCCCGGTCCTGCACCGTCTCGTCGTCTCGTCGCGGATCGACGCGGGCGTCGTCGTGGCCGCGCCCGCGGATGTGGCGGCGTCTACAGCCACACCACGCGCTCGTTCCTCGCTCTCCTCTCGCCTTACCCTGTGCCAGCATACCAGATTGTACCAGTCATGAGCTTCCGTGGCGGTGGTCGTGGCGGTGGCGGTGGCTTTAGCCGTGGCGGCGGTGGTGGCTTCCGTGGCGGCAGCGGCGGCGGCGGCTTTGGCCGTGGCGGCGGAGGCTTTGGCCGCGGCGGTGGCGGCGGCTTCCGTGGTGGTGGCCGCGGCGGCGGTCGTGGTGGCTATGGCGGCGGCGGCGGTGGTGGTCGGTGGGATGAAGGCCCCCCCGCGTCGGTGACGCCCCTGGGCACGTTCCTTCACCCGTGTGAGGGGGAGATGGTGTACCAATCGACGCAGACAATGGTGCCTTACTTCAACGCCCCCGTCTTCCTCGAGACCAAATCTATGATTGGCAAGGTGGAGGAGATCCTGGGGCCCATTTCGTCGCTCATGTTTACGGTCAAACCCGTTGATGGGGTCGTGCCCACATCCTTCAAGGCGGGTGACAAGGTGTTCATCGCGCCAGAGAAGCTGCTCCCACTGAGCCGCTTCCTGCCAAAGCCGGCGGCGCCCAAAGCACCCAAGAAGAGGGGGGCAGGCGGCGGGCGGGGGGGAGGGGTATCCAAGCCTGGGTATGTTGTCGCGTCCGGGTTTCCTTCTGCTGTCTCTGCTTTTGGCGTTGGCGCGGGTGTTTGCGTCTCTTGCGTGGTCGTGCAATTTCTCCGTCTTGTCTGTTGTGGTGTTGCGGCACTTGCTCGAGCTGGGGGCAACGAGCCGTGTGGTGGCGGTCGGACGATTGGGCGTTTGGGACTCGTTTGGTTTTTTGTGAGCGCACCGCTGGCGATCTGGGTGGTACGCCCGCCCGGGGCGTGTTGGCCCCATCGCCGAGAAGTGCCCCTTCCGCGACGTGCATTGAGATTACTGGCCGCGGAGGACGGTCGCGCTCCCGCAGTCCCGGTTGGACAGACACTCTGACTCGCGTGTGCGGACCCCCCTCTATTTCGTTTCTGTTTTTTTCGTGGCTGTCCTTGTTCGCTGTGGCCGCGCGCGCCGGGTCCATCCTCAACAGGTTTGGTGGTGCTCGCGGCGGCGGTGGTTTCCGTGGCGGCCGTGGCGGCGGCTTTCGTGGGGGTGCCGGCGGCTTCCGCGGGGGTGGTGCCCGCGGTGGCTTTCGTGGGGGCAGCAGGGGCGGCGGGGGTGGCTTCCGAGGAGGTGCTGGCGGCGGCTTTCGCGGCGGGGCGGGGGGGGGGGGATTCCGTGGCGGCAGGGGGGGCGGCGGCTATGGCCGATAAACAGAGAATGCGCACACCCGTTTGGGTGACTGGTTTTTGCCTTCTCGGAGTGGGGTCCGTACAGCTCGGCACTGCAGCCAGGTCCACCATCCCACCGCCACGTGCATGCCTGCACCTGTACCCGACCGTTCCCTGTCGCATCCCTTGGTGGTCGCGAGCACCAGTAAAGTCAAACGGCAGACCCGGCAGCTTTCCACACTACCAACTCTGGATGACCACTGGCACCGTGCTAGCTCTCTGGGATAATGACACTCACCGTAGCCGCCACCCAGTATATGCCGTACGTGACTTTTGAATTATCCGCATCGCCGTCCCTGCCTCCCCTCTAAAATCCATCTTCCATTGGGGGGCGCGTATTCCGCCGGGTCACGCGGTGCCCCCCCCCATTGCCGCCCCCCGCCCCCTCAAGCTGAACCGCCCGCAGGCGGCTGTTGACGTCCTCCATCGAACCGCCGCCACTGACTGCCCCGATTGGACCGGCACCGCCGCCTGGGCCCCTGCCTGCCCCCCACCCCGGCGAGGTCGCGGCGGGCAGCGGCGGCATCCGTGGGTCCGTCCACCCGCGCATGGCCGCGCTAGGCGCGGAGCGCAGCGCCGCGGTAGCGGCAGGCGAAAGGGCGCCCGACGGCGCACGCGGCGGCGGAGCGGCAGCATAAGCCCCGGCGGCGGCATAAAAGGGAGGCGCTCTCGGGACCGCGAAGACGGGAAGCGCCGTCGCCACAGCGTTGGCCGGGGGCGCCATCGCGGCGTGATTCGAAGGCGGCGCCACCGGGGCGCCGTGGGGTGGCGGTGGGGTCTCTCGTCCGTCAGATACCGTTATGGCAAGCGCAGACGGCATGGGTGGACCCAGGGCGGAAAGTTCAGACCCGTCCAACGAGCGCGGGACGGGGGGCAGCGACATGCGGTCACCGCCGTCAGGTAGCCGCGGGGAGCCATGGGGAGGCGACCCGGCGTTCAAGCCTAGAGCGGGCACCGGCGGCCCGGCATTCAATTCCGGGGCAGGCACGGGCGGAGACGGCGAAGGTGGGAGGATGTGGCCGACGCCCGCTGGCGGCGCCGCCGCCGCGCCATGGCCGCCAGGGGGGGGTGGGGCATACATACCAGGAGGAGGCGTGTGACCGTCAGAGGGCGGTGGCGCGTGGCCGCTAGGGCGGGACGGCTGCGCACCCTGCGGGGGGCGGCCCGGTCCCGGCGGCAAGGGCGGTCTAGTAGGAAACGCACTGGACGGCGCCGCGTCTGCCCGCCCCCCTCCTCGACCCCGTGCGGCCCGGGCCGCCGACTCAACCGCCGCGTTCGCACGCGCGACCGCCAAAACGCGCTTGGACACGCTTGATGCCAAGGCGTTGGCAGGCGCCCCCGCCCCCGAGGGGTCGGTCGCAAGCCCCGCCACCGCTCCCCGCATCCGCTGGACGGTCAGGGCGGCCATGACGGCGCGCCGGAACTTGCGGCGAACCGAGTGGAGCCCTCGCAGGTCGTTGGTGAGCGGAATTGTGCTCAGCCGCTCGGGCGCCGCCAGCCACCGGTGCTGCAGCGCCGCCGAGGCGGTGAGCCGCCTGTCCGAGTTCAGCTGCAGTAGTGCCCGCACGAGCGACACGGCGTCCGGGCTAATACGGCTCCACTCTCGTGGCGGCAGGGAATACGTGCCAGCCGCAATACGCTGCACACACTCAACGTCGGTGCGGCCGTAAAAGGGCATCTTACCGGAAAGCAGAATGTACAGAACAACGCCAGCAGCCCACATGTCGACGGGCGGGCCATATGGTGAGCGCTTGACGACCTCAGGGGCAACGTATCCGGGCGTGCCGATGACTGTGGCCATGGGTCGGATGCCTGACGAGCCTGCGCTATCGCTGCTGCCGCCAGGCGGCTCTGGCGACGGTGGATCCGCGTCATTGATGAAGTTGGCCAAGCCAAAGTCAGCGAGCTTGACCTCTAGAGGCCACGACTTGGACTTGACCAGAATGTTCTCGGGCTAGAGGTCGAGAATGGATCATGAAACACGCAGTCGGCACACACGAACAAATAAACGCGCCACCGCACGATGACATGGGCAACACGAGACGCGGTGCGTTAGTGACAAATGCTCAAGCAGCGGAGTGTCCACAAGAGGAGAACCGACACACAGCTTCGTGCACCACATGACAGGATGAGCGGCAAAGGCGACCGCACGCCTGTACGAGTGCGCATAGCAGCCCAGATCAGGTTCCCACACCTGCAGGCCTTTGCAGAGCATCCGACTACACTCCCATAGGACCTGACACAGGCGACCGCCCTCTCTCCATGGATCACGCTTGCACCTCACCCTCAAACGCACCTTGATATCCCGATGGCAAATACCCTCCGAGTGCAGATACTCGAGGCCTCGCACGATGGAGCGCATCACCTGAGATGCCCGCTGCTCGCTCAAGTGCCCGTGGTCAGCGACAATGTCAAACAGCTCACCGCCCGCGCATAGCTCAATGACCAGGTACAGGTGGGTGGACGTTTCGAATATGTCGTACGTCGACACGATGTTGGGGTGATTAAGCGACCGCATGATAGCCACCTCCCGCACCACATACTCAAGCTCCCGGGCGTCGTAGCCGGCCTTGTTGATCACCTTGACCGCCACTTCCTCCCCCGTCCCGCGGTCGACCGCACGGTGGACCTGCGCAAAGGAGCCCGCTCCGAGCACCTCGCCCATCACATAGTAATCCTCGACGGCCCGTGCCGACGCAGTGCGGAGGGCAACCACCCACGCGTCGTAGTCGGCGGTGGTCTCTGCAAAAAAGGAAAGCCGCCGGGTGGGCAAGGCGAGCACCAGTTCGTGCTCCCTCGGCCCCGACGTGACGGGACAAGAAATCACCGACACCTCCCAGGAAGCGGGGGAGGAGGGAGTGTGGTGGTTGGACAATATGGTGCCTTTGAGGCGTAGAAACCGGCGGGTGCGAGAGCGGAGAACGCGGCCCTCCTTGAGTAGCCATCCGTCCTTGAGCGTCGGCACATCATGGCGGAGGGTAGCCATGGCGGGCCAGACTCGAAGGGGGGGGGGGGGGGGGAGAGGGGTGAGCAATGTGCAAGAGAGTAGACGGCTCCACACGACGAGGTAAGGGGCGCCCGCACACACGGAAAGAAAACCGAGGAACACAGAGCGCGCGCCACTCGCAGGGGAAAGCCCAAGAGGGACGACACCCACTTCACAAGCACTCAGGGGTGCAGGCCACGCGGGCGGTTGCCCGTCACGGATGAACCTTGTGTCGTGTGGACGCTCCTTCCGCTCCCCGTCCCCCGTCCGTCGATCGCACGCACACGCACACTCGCACGCTCAAGGGAGCATGAGCGCGCCACCTCTTTCTCACCTCGTGCCGCGCGCGACGGCCGCCTTCCCGCTGCGCGCGCCCGCCAAAGCGCCACCGCAGAGGCGTTCGGCTGCACCCACAGCACGCGCCAGGCCCGCCGGCGGACACGCTGCACGTGGCCGCAACAGGCCTCAGTCAGCGCGCACTCCCAAATCCGTTTCTGCGCTGGCTCGAATGGTGAGTGGGCTTTTGGTTCACCAGCGTCCTGGGGGGGGGTGGCCGACCAGCTCCTGTGTGTCACCCCGTATGTATTGCGCTTATGCCGCTTGTGAGAGGCCCGGCCGGCTCGTTTGGCAATCAGAGCCCTGGGGACCACGACCCACGACCCACGAGCGAGATTGACCGCCCGTTCATCCATCGCCGACCAACGGGCCGGCGGCGGGCCCAGGGCCCTGGGGCGAGGCACCAACAACTGGCTGACAGTTCGTGTGTTCTGGACGATCGCCCCACACCAGCAGCTATCCGCCAATGGCGCGCCCCTGATGTCGGGAGGGAGTATACACCAACCTTCGGCGGTCCACGTCGGCCAGAAAAACCGGCCCAGCTGGAGGAGCCAGCGCTTCAGAGGTCGCCCGACCTGGATACGCCGCTGTTCATTCAGTGGTGCCACCGCCGATCGTGGGCAAGATTTTCAACTGCCTTCAGGGACGAGCCAACACAGGCCCAGCCTGTAGATGTCAATAGTCATGACATCCGGTTCAGCTCAGTTCAACACGTCCTGCTCAAGCTTGGCCAATTGGCCGGGGCGCCGGCCTGTAAATACTCTTGCTCTTCTTCCGACTCTGTCCAACTTAATTCAGGCGAAGTCAAGACTCGGTTCTCACCCCACGGCGGACACACGTTGTGGCACAAGAGCAGCTGCTTCGTGCAGGACGCACTTGCACAGCTCTGCTCGCACGAAAGCATACATATATATGTAACGCCCTGCGGACACAGGACCTTGCCGGAAAGCGCGTGTATGACGTATACGTACCGGAGGGGAAGACACGCAGGAGACGGGAAGACGTAGAGATCGCGCTCCACGGTGCTCTGAAGGCCGATTCTGATGACAAGGTGTCATGCAACTTGGGCGCACGAATGTACTAGACATACTGTACACCACCTGGATATATACTGCACGCCCCGCTGCTGCGCCACGAATCCGTGCGGTCGCGACGTAAGCCGGTGGGCGGGAGGGGAGGAAGGCACGTATTGTGCATATGTATGCATGTACGTACTGTACCTGCATCTGTCGACGTCGCTCGTCCGTATCGGGTGTCATGGCCTGATGGATATCGGACGAGTCCCGCCGGGGGGTGGGAAGGGAGGCGTCGCCTCGTCATGACGGCGGCAGCGGCGGCGTATGTGCCCCACCGAGGGCAACATCAGGTTCCATCATGTCCCATCATGTTCCCCACCGCAGGGTGCGTCACCGCTGCCGCCGTCCTTTCGAGGCGGCGCCTCCCGCCATGATGGCGATCCTCCGAGGCTGGGGGGGGGGCAGCAGCGCGGCGGCCCCCCCGCCCTCGGGACGCTGGCTGCGGCTCGTGCGGTGGCCTCGCCAGCGCCGTGCGCCCTCCGGTACGAAAGGCCGCGGCGGCTCCCCGTCACCCCGGCGCTGCACGCGGGAGGGCAGACGGGGGAGGGCATAAGAGGAGGGGGTACCGCGGGCACTGACTCAGACGACCCGCTCCCAACCCCGCCGCTCCCGTCCCCACGCTCGCACCCGCCCCCTCGCCCTCTCCCTCTTTCATTCTTGGAGCTGCTCCATTCCTTCCGGGGACCCCCTCGCGCCCAGCCCCATCACACCCCTCTCCCTCCCCAACTCGGCCCAACTCGTCGAGGCACCCCCCTCCTCCCCCCCGCCAAACGTCCATCATGGCTCGCATGCCTTGCCGCTTGCTCCTGGCCGCCTCTGTTGCGGCGGTAGCCGCCACCGCCGCCGCCGCCCTTCCCCGCGCGGCTAGCCCCGCCGCGTGCGCGCTGGCCGACGCGGTGGTGCGCCCGCTGTGGGCGCACTTTCGCTTTGGCGGCCTCGACGCGCCGGTGGCGGCGCTCAAGGCCGTGCCCACGGTGGGGGCCATCCTCGACGCCCTGGACGGCGCGGCCGCCAAGGGGTTGGCCGACATTGCCGCCGCGCGGCGGGGCGGCGACTTCCGCGCCTGGTGGGCCGCCTTCCAGGCGGGCGACTATGACGCGGCCATTGCCAAGGCCAAGGCGTCGCCGTGCGAGGACGCCCTGCCGGCCGCCGCCGTCACCCGTGCGGCACTGTACGGGGCGGCTGCGGGCGCGCCGCCTGCGGTGCCGTCCCCGTCTGTCGTTGCCGCCGCCGCCGCCGAGGATCCCATCGTAGTGGCAGCAGAGGTGATGAACCTGGCGCTCTGCCGCTACTTCCAGGCCGGCGCCTTTGACCACACGCTTGTGGTGGCCAAGGCAACGTCGGCGGCGGCGGCGCTGGAGTTTGCTGCCGCCTCTGCCGCCGCCGTTGCCGAGGGCGTGGCCGACGCGCGCGCCGCCCGCGGCGGCCGGCAGGTGTGGGCGCGCTTCCGGGCGGGCAAGCTGGACGCCCGCATCGAGCGTGCCAAGGCCGCCCCGGGGCCCGGCCGGTGCCCAGTGACGGGGCCGGCGGCCATCTTCAAGGCCGCCGCGTCGGCAGCTTAGTTGTTTTGTGCCTCTGTAGTGCGAGATTGGAGGGGCGATGTGCGGAGCGTGAGGGGTAGGTGGAGGGGCGTGTGGTTCTGGGGAGGGTGACCATCGCCGCGAATAGTTGCCGCCACCATCCCCCCCTTGGTACGGGAGGATGAGGGGCCCGCCGGTACGCCGGCACCCGCCATGTCATTGTCTGGCGCGGGTGTGGGTAGACATGTATGTACACGTCTTGTTTGAGAGTCAAGTCACACAGCCTGCGGCGGCCGCCAAAGTCGCGACCACCCACCCGGCAGCTCGACCAGAATGCCCCAATGTCCCCCCCCGGAAGCCGCCCCGCTGCCGAGGCTCCTACCGTCCCCCCCCCCCAGCCGCTCGTGTTCCAACGCGGGGCCTACGCGAGGCGAGTCCAGACTCCACCCATCTACTCGGGTGTGCAGTGTGTCATCCCAAGCCCGCCGCTCACAGATACATGTATTGCAGTTCCCCGAATTTTGTCTCATGGAGACAAGAGCAACAGCGTGACAACAAGGCCATGAGCCAACCGCGTGCTGGGAGCTCGCAGCGGACCAATAGCGTGCTGTGGGGCATTCCTTTTGATCAGGCGATGATTGGCTGCAGTCGCGGCAGATCTGGTACCGAACGCTGGTTGGCCAGAGAGCTGTTGTTTTCTCTCACGATCTCGGCGGATTGCCCTCCATCTCGGCCCGATCCACTGAAGAGCGCACTGGGAGAGGTCGCATCTGGTTCCTGGGATGCCTGTTCCCTCTTCGATGTGGGCAGAAATATCCAGAAAGTCTCAGATCGCACTGTTTCCACACTAACGCGGAGCACTCATTGGCCAGTGGTGCGCCATCTGAGGCATGCCATTGGCCTGTTGAGGGTCTGTTGTTGTTATTGTCGCCATGAGACAAAATTCGGGGTACTGCAATATGTACTGCGAGGTCAAGGCAAGGCGTCGTTTGACGCCGCCAAAAAGCAATGACTTGCTGGATAGGTCTTGGCACGACATCCAACGGCACTCAGCAAAGTTTCATACATACATCACATGCACTCTAAAATTTAGTAGGGCACCGGTACAGTACACGCAGATAGAGAAAGCAAGACTGCGAGAAAGGATCGCGACAGACGGCGCAAAGAGAGCCCATAAAAAAGGTGGACGAACCCCCCCCCCCCTACAAGCCAGGGACCGTTTCAGTGCCCCCCGCGAGGAGGGTCTCCCCTCTCAAGCCGCGGGCACGCCCTGCTCTTCAAGGACCTGCTCAACGCATTGAGCGATGCTGGCAAAGTACGCGTCCTCCACGTGGTGCCACAGCGAATCCCCGCCGCTGTTCAGCGACGCCCACACCTCCTCGTCGGTCACCGTCGGCACCACAGGGGCCGTGGGGACAGCGCCCGCGGCGCCCACCCCGGGGGTGCGCGCGGCCACCGCGGTTTCCCCGCTCTCAGAAGCGTCCCCCCCGCGGCCTGCCCCCCCCCCCCCACCCGCGTCCCCCCCCCGCTGCTGGGCCACCCCCCCGGCGCCGTCCCCGCCGCTGTCGACACCGTCCACCACCAGGCGCCCCCACTCATTCACCCGCACCGCCCGGCCGCCGTGGCAGTAATCGCCCGTCGGGCACAGCGCCACCGCGTCGCCGTCGTGGATGACGCGCGTCGCGTGGGGGCACAGGCCGTCGACGGCGGCCGCCCAGGCGGCGTTGCCCACCCGCGGCTGGCCAAACGTGACCAGCGAGACGGGGGTGGCGGGGTGCAGCGCACGCACGTCGGCGGCACAGAGGGTGGCGAGCGCGCCGCCGAGGGAGTGGCCGGTGCAGGTGAGCGTCCAGGTGGGGGAAAAGCTGTGCGTCCAGCGGGCCAGCTCGGCCAACACCGGCTCGCGCACCGACGACCAGGCGCGGAGGAAACCAAAGTGGACCATTGGCGAGCCGTCAACCTCCCCCTCGTCGCCGCCGTTGCCCCTATCATGAGCGCCGTCGCCAATGTCGTGGGCGCCGTTTCCACTGTCCTGCACGCCCCCGCCGTCCGCCCCGTCGTCGATGTCTTCTTCACAGCAGACGGCAAAGTCGTTGCCGGTCGTTGGCGGGGATGACCGACGCCCCTCCGTCCCCCCTGCAGATGGGCCGGTTGTCCCGTCCGCCGCTGTCGTGGCCGCCTCTACCAATGGAATTGCTCCACCACCCCCGTCGCACGCGTTGGTCGACTCGGACTTTGAGTGCTCGGGGCAGACCCTGCGGGCAGCTGTGCTTGCCCATGGGCGCTGCATGGCGGCTGCCGCCGCTGCCAAGCAGCCACCCACCCCCGCGGAGCCACCGTCGAGTGCCGTCACAGCAGCAGTGGCGGCCGCGGCAATGGCGGTGGGGAGGGCGGCGCCGGATGGGGGGCAGATCGCCCTCCCGCGCCCCCCCCCCCCCTTCCCACCCAAGTGGATGGGCCCCCCAGGTGCAAACGGCACCCACCACGCCATGGTGTCGGTGAGGAGGTCCTTCCAGCGGGCACCCTCCGTGCCTCGAAACGCAACAACCACCTCCCGCCGGGTGGCGTCCACCCACACCCACCCCTGCGTGGCGGTGGTCCGCGACTCGAGGAACGCCACCGTCTCCAGTCGCCGGTACGGCGCCGGCGGCCGGCTGCCGCCCCGCGGCCGGCCGCCCGCGGGTACGCCCGCCACTTTGGCCACCAAAGACGCCCACGAGCCGGTCAGGGGCAGCGACGTTGCCGCTTCAAGGCAGATGGTGTCGGTGCGGGGTGGGGTCACAGAGGGTGGCGGCGAAAGGCTGTCGCGCGCATCGGCGTCTGGCCGCCCACAACTCGAGTCACCATCCCTGTCAAGGCGGCCGTCGCCGTCGCGGGGGTGCTCGTCGTGGGAGCGCCCGCTGGTGTGCTCACCGCCGTTGGTGGGGAGGGAGGTGCCATCGTGGACGCCGGGGTGCCCCTCAGACGCGGTGCCAACCTCTGCCGCGGTCGCGGCGGCGGCCAATGCCCCTCCCGACGGGGACCCCCCGCAGGTATCCCCCGGGGCGCCGTTCGGTGCAGCCATGCCCGCCGCTGCCGCCGGCACGCCCCCTCCGGCCTCTCCGTCTGTGGCTGTCGCCGCGGCCGACGGGCGCCCGCCCCACCCGTGCTCCCCGCCGAGCGTGGGTGGGGCGGCACGGCGCACCCGCCACGGCAGGCTGGTGCCGTCGTCGCTGGTGCGGCCGTCGCTGCGGCCGTCGCTGCTGCTTCTGTCGCTTCCGCCGCCATCACCGTCACCGTCGCCGCCACCCCTGCCGCCGTCGCCGCCGCTGCTGCTGCTGTCGCCGCTGACCTGGGCAAACGGCGCGGGCTCCCCCACGGCCACCCCCTCGCCGCCCGCCGCGGCGGGTGGCCGCACCCACGTCCACCGCCACCCTGGTGGCGGAGCCGCGTAGGCAGCAAACGCCGCAGCGGCGGCCACCACCGTGGCAGGCAGGTCAAACGGAGGCGGCGGGGGCGGCGGCGAGGACGACGGGCGGGCGGCCATGGGTACCCACGCCGGCCCGCCCGGCCCCGTCAGTGACCCCCGGCGGCGGCCGCCACCGTCAGCGCCGGCACCGCTGCCCACGCATCCAACCGTTGCGGTCGGCACCGCCTCCACTAGGCGGCCGCCACTACCCGCCTCCCACACCGGCCACCGCAACTGCCCGATGCTGCCGTTGCCGCCGCCCACCGCCCCCCCGTCAGCGCGACACGGAAGAGCGGCGACGGCACGCGAAAACACGCGCCCGGGGGGAGGGGGGGGGGGGCACACGACAGAGGGTCCTGTGTCGCGCGACAGGAAAAGGGCGGGCGAAGGGAGGGGGAAGGGAGGGGATGGGGGCGGGGAAAGCCAGAGGGGACGAGCGACCGCCCTCTCCCCCCCCCCTTCCGGTGCGAAGTACGCCGCTGGCAGAAGGGAGAGGAGGGGGCGAGGGATGAGGAGAGAGGGCGGGTGAGCGAAGAGGCGGGGGGGACGAGGTGACGGAGCGGCGGCTCACAAGGCCGAAACGGCGTGGCGCACGCCCGCGCCGCAGCAGCCGTGGGCGGACACTGCTCTGGCCGCTGAGCCCGCGGCGACCGCGCACGGTCCGACGGGGGTGCACCCCCGTCGGTGGTGGAGGGTACGGACCACGTTCGAGTGAGAGGGCGGTGGGGGCTGCCGTGGCGAGGGGGGAGGTGCGTGGGGTGCAGCGAGGGGCCAGCCCGAAGCCAGAGGTGCGCAACCAGTACCACGCCCCAGAGTTCCCGTCGGGCGAGCGGGGCGTGTCACGGATCCCAGGGGCCCGACGCGAGACCCTCCCCCCCCCCCACGCTGGCACGCCCGATGCGGTCAGCGTGTTCCTCCCACCAGGACGCGGTGCGTAGGTTCCTAAATACATCCATGAAGGTCCGAACGCGCTGGCTGGTGGCACTCTACGGGAGAACCCCCCCCCCAGCTGGGCCCAGCTGCCCAGCTGAGGCGGTCAGAGGGCCCGGCGGACGGCCCGCGGCCTCAACAACCAATAGCAAAGGTGCTGCAAGGAAGATAGCAGAGGCTAGGAGGGGAGCACCCTACATCATGTATGATACGGACGCCGGCGAGGCGGGGACGGCGGTGGACGCCGACAAGGTCGGTGGGCGCGCGACAGCGCGGCAAGCACCCACGCCGGCTGGCCACCAGCGCGGCGCCGCTCCCCCACAGCCGTGGGCTCCTGCGTCTCGCCACCACCCGTCCATGTAGGGGCAAAGGGCGGGGTGCGACAGCCATACGGGACAGCGGTGGGGTCGGGCGTCGCCGGCACCGCCAGCGTACCCCCCCTCACCCCCTCACCCGCGCAATGGGCGACGCGGCTGGCGGGGCCATGGCGGCGGGCGGCTGGCAACGGGCACCACCACGCCACCAGGCGGCGAGGGATGTGCGACTGCCGCTCACACACGGCAGACAGCCACGGCCGGGCGGTCCTGGACGACTTGAAGGGGGGGAAAGGGAGGGGGGAAAGTGGGCAACGGAGCTACTGATGGGGAGGGGGAAGGGGAGGGGGGGTGGGCGGCGGGTATGGCCATTGATGACGCGGCCGCCACCGCGTCCACCACCCCTCTCCATGACCGCTCATGCCGCCGCCCATCCCAGCTGCTCATCCTGGGTACGCTTCTCCAACACTTCCCTCCCCGCACATACTCCGTCTCCACGACCCGCCCGACGCCTCTCCCACCCCCGTCGCACACCACAAGGTCGATACCCCCCCGCCACTTCCCTGGCCAGCGTCCATGGCCCCGCCCCATGTCAAGTGCGCTGCCGCTTGGGGGACGGGGTCCCAAAGACAGTCCCCTCGGAGGGGGTAGGCGTCCACCGAGAAGACGACGCAAAACCGCCCGACTCTCCCGTGCGGACCGAGCGCCCAGAGACAGTGGCAGAAGCATCACCGCTGTCATCGCCGTCAGAAGCGGTGGGTACAGGGCTGGCCAGCTGATCGACCGGCGCACCGGCAGGTGTGCCGACGGGCGTCTCGGCCGGCCCGCCGCCCGCCTCGTCGACAGCTACAGGTGTGGGGGGCGATGCAAGCAGCGAGGTCAAAATGTCTGCGACCTTCTTCCTGATCCGCCACGCGGCGAGGCGCCCCTCGTGGACGCACCTGGTTTTCAGGACCGTCAACTGGGTGGCAGCCGAGCGGCTCGACACCTCAAACGACGCCGACCAACCCGCGCCAGCGTCGTAAGTTTGTCCGGCAGTGGCGCGCTGCAACATTGTTTGTGCCTGGACAGAAGAAGAGAACCCCGTCATTTCGAGGCGCGTTTCTTCGCCGTCCTCAAAAAATTCTGCGAGCGCCACCGCAAGCGCCGTGCGCCGCCTACCCCACTTCTCAGGTGGATGCATGGACCACGTCAGGACAGGCTTCGTGAGGTCGGTCCGTTGGAGACGACGGTGCACAGTGCGCGACAGCACAGTTCTCATCGCGCCAGTGAGTGCTCCAGCGGCGAAGAAGCCAGGGTCACCGAGGAGGTCTAGCAAGGTCGAGTCCGAGCAATGACTCACGACCTTCACAAGGAACAGTTCCATTGTCGGTTGATGACCAATGCGCAGCAAAGATGCGCCCAGCGACGCTGTTGCCTCGCCACCGACCCCACCATCTTGCCCACTCACGCCGCACCGAATAGCGTGTCGGCAGAGTAGAAGCAGCGCCTCCGGGGGCGAGCCTCCACAGAAGGTTCGTGCCGCAACAGGTGCGGCGACATCCACCGACGGGTCGGAAGCAGCGTCGCCGCCGCCAGCCGCAGAGGCGAGAATTCTCGTAATACACGAGATGGACTGCTGCTTGGCCAACGACACGAACGAGTCCAACAGAAAGTGGACTGCCGGCACCCCGAAAGCAAACCGCGTAGCCGCTTCCACCGCTAACACCACTGACGGAGGATGCTCCCAATCAGAAGGGCAACGCGCCACGACCCCAGCAAGGACATGAGAGACGGCAGTATGGGCCGCAATCCAGCCGTCGCGCACGTCTTCCGTGCTCAAGCCCGCCGCACACACCTGTAGGCCGTCCACCAACGCCACACACGACGGCACGTCCGCAAACTCGGCGGCCGATACGAGACCGAGTACCTCGCCAGACAACGCATCCCAACCTTGGCGTGACAAGGCCAACAAGAGGACGTCCACTAACTTGGTCGTCCAGAAGGAACCGTCCTCGGCGCACTCTGCGCCCCCCATCTCGAGCGGGTTCTGCTTGGGGCGGCCGACACCCACCCACCGACGCACAAGCTGCAGAGCCTCCCGTACCTGCAGAGGGGTCCCCATTTCAACCGTGAACAACAGCAAACTCACAAGCTGCGAGCCATACAGCTGCCTCCGCCGCTTGTCAACGACCAGTGGACGCCGCCGGGCAGCATCAAATAGCATCACCAGCCACATCACCTGCTCAGCGCGAGTCCAACGAATAGCAGGGGTACCCTCATCGACATCCTGGGACGCGCTGCCAAAGTGGCGCAACGTTTCATAACGGGATCTCACAACCGCCAGGCATGCAGACAGGCCAATGCGGGACGCGAGCTCCATGGTCTGTACCTGAGGCCACAGCACCAACACGACCAACCGGGTGCCTTGTAGTGCATTCGCAATTTTCCCATTACCGGCATCAACAGCGTCGGACGCTTCGAGCAAGAGCGGTGGGAGGTTGTCGGCAACCACGTCGAGAGGCACCCACGACGTCAGCTTAGGGATCACAGAAACCGCCCCCTCGCTCGACCCAGTCATCGACACACAGCCCAGACGAAGAGCCAGGGCCGGCCGGCCGTCACCAGTTGTCAGGACCCGCAGCAGGTCAACCAGGGACGAGTCGGCAGCGCCCAAAGAAGACTCGCTCGGCACACCCCCGCGCAGCGGTGCGTCCGTGCTCAGGCGCAGGAACAGCATACGCCGGAACACCCCGCGGCTTGCAGTCCAATCAGCAACAACCCTGCCAACGACATCCTGCGCGGTGGGGGGTGCCAGCCCCCCGGACACATACAGTATGCCGTATACAAGACACACGGCGGCGCCAGAAGTGACTGCTGAAATGTCAACGGTAGTGTCGACAAAACAGGCAGAGCCGAAGCAGGAGTCGACAGGTGGCGCAGCCGCCGCCCCGCCACTGACGTCACCACGACCGCCGCCAAAGTCGCCGCCGTCACCGCTAATGCCACCGCCACCAAGCGGCACCACCTTGTGGTCGTAACGCGCAGTCATCGCACCCCCTTCGGCGCCCGCAACGGGGAGGTGCAGCCACAGCCAGCCAATAACCCCCTCCGCAGTCTTCCCGGTGGGAATGGGAGAGACCATGACGCCGCCTTGGGCCTCGACATCCCCCTCTCCTGGGGTCCAAATCTGCAGTCCCGCCGGACGCACACCCAAAACCGTGGAGCGGCCAAAGCCCAGGCCGTCCCGCACGGGGCCGTTGACAAGCGCCCCCACCGTGCGCGTCCAGTCTGGTACGCCCTCGGCACCTGCCAAGGCGAGCATCGACGGGGGAACGTACGCAGCCGATCCACCCTCGGACGCGGCGGCCACACCGGCACCATCACTAGCCGCCGTCGCCGCGGTCGCCGCCGCTTGGCGCAGGACGGCAACGCCGTCGGGGGTCAAGGGCAAATCCAAGCTGTCCTCCCCGCCCCCCTCTACGTACAGCTGAGGGAGACCAATAGACGCGGTGAGGGCCGCCCACGCAAACGGCCTCGTGGAGGTACCGTGCGTCCAATGGCGGAGCGCCGCACCTAACTCGGAGGCCGCATCCCAGCTGGCCATGACCAGCAGGAGGGACGGGCACAGGTGGATAAAGAGAAGAGGAGGCAGGGAAGGGTGATGGCTCGGCAGCGCGGGTTCATGAGACAAGAGGAGGGGTGGCGGGAGCACGAGCGGACCATGGGACTGAGGCCGACACCGTCCCGACCAGGCATGTCGTCTCCACACAGGAGTGTGACGCTTCGCCTCAGGCCACTTCACGATCGAGACTCCGTGATGCATTCGCCGCGTGATCCCCCTCTGCTCCGCACGCCTCCCCGATCAAGCGTGCATCGATCTCGACAAGTGCGTTTAGAGGGTTGCACACTGACTGAACTAAATATTCCACACAATACTTTCAATTGTCTGCTGGCAACACAGCTTTGTCTTCTTCGGAGCATCCACAGTTCCCCGAGAACACACCGCGCGTGGCGACATCCACGACCTGACGCCGCGGTGCACCATCGCTAACCCAGACGCAAGCACGCGGCTGCGTCCCCTTTGAAGAGCGTACGTGCCTGCGCTGTCAGTCTCGGTGCGGGGCGCATTGGGGGCGTGTCCGGCAGCAGCCATGGGCAAAGAGGGGGAACCAGCGACCGAGCCACGCCCCGTGACCCAGCCGACCCCCTTTCTCCTATTCCTCATCGCCACCGCCGTCAACCATGTCCCTGTGCCACCGCGCGTGCCGGACAGAATCTGTCCCGTCCAGTGCTCCGTCGCCGTGAGGTCGGCGCTCACTACCAGGAATCGTCTGAGAGCAATCCCCCCAGGCGGCGCGGCCGTTGGGGCGAGCCAAGCGCTAGCTACTCCCCAACCCGGGCCACGAGGCGCGAATGGAGGGTCCATGGAGGGCGAGGCGGATGTCAACTCTCTTGCTCCCCTCCGCCACGAATCCACACGGGCGGTTTCAAAACTAGACCCGCACAGTATCGCGCACCGCCGCCGCCGCAGCCACCCCCCCCAGCGGCGGCACCCCAGCCAGTAGCACAGCCTTCAGCTCGTCGACAGTGTCGACCACAATGCCCCCACCCCCCGCGCGCAGAGCTTCCCCCCCCCTAAAACCCCACGCCACCCCCACCGCCGTGGCGCCCGCGGCGGCGGCCGCCGCCATGTCCACTTCCGTGTCGCCCACCAGGACCGCGTCGCGGGGGACGACGCCCAGCTCCGCACACACGGCTGCGAGGGCGCCCGCGTCGGGCTTGAGCGGCCGCGTGTCGGTGGCACCGGCAACGACCCGGAACGGGGTCGACGGGAAGAGACGCGCCGTGAGGGAGACGACAAACGGCTCGGACTTGTTGGAGAGGATTGCCAATGCAGGTGGGGGGGGGTGTCGGGCGTCCCCACAGTCCTCATCTCCGCCACCGCCGCCCGCCGCGAGAGCAGCGAGCAGGGCCGAGATGCCAGGGAAGGGGATGGACGCGGCATGGTCAGACGCCGCGTCCGCTGCCACCTTCAACGCAACAGCCTTGTCCAACAGCGCCTCGTCGGTGGTCTCCAGGGCGCCGCCCATGAGTAGACGATTTCCCCCTCCGGCCCTGGGTAAGAGAGAGACAAGGCAGAAAGTGAAGAGGGAGAACGGAAAGCAAGGAGGAGGAGACAGCTCAACACGGACGGAGCAGTTAGTGGCCCGCAACACCATGGAACTGCCCGCGCGGCACAAGCACCTGGCGAGCGGCCGTGGGAGTTACTGTCCCACAGCCTGGTCGGCCAAAGCCAGCCCTCCTGCGAGAAGAGCTCCTGCGAGAAGAGCTTAGCATCAAGTGGCTACGCGGGCTGCATCGGGGTACCACCCCCTCTCCATCCCCACGACAATAGCCCTTCCAGCGGCCACAGACACAGCCGCCACGACCGTCAGACGTACAGCTTGTGGTAGTCCGACACAGACCGGGGCGGCCGGCCGAGCGCCGCGAGGGCCATGTTAGCTCCGTCAGCGATATCTTGAATGCTGTCCACGAGCGTGCCATCCAAGTCAAACACTATAGCCGCAAAAGGCCTGTTGGCAGGCGACATGTCGACGGGCGTGAGGGAAAAACAGAGGGGCACAACTGGTGTGTAGGTCGGTAACCGCGCAGTGACGGAGCAGATGACTTGGCCGTGGTGGAACAAAACGAAGCAATGAATTAATTGGACATTTTCAGCTCTTGTCCGAATTTCAACTGCTGGCCGCGCAGTCCCGTGCCCAGCAGCTGCCGCCCTGTCCGACGACTAGGCGCTCTCTGGCGCCCCCGACCTGCGTGTGTACAGTACTACTGTACCCATGTCCCCACCGTAGCCGAAAGATCGATTGAATATCTGGTGACATGGACGTGGTTTTCGGCGAGTGGGGGGAAGTCGAGCAAGGTCGTCACCGCGACAGCCCTCTCCGCCTCTCGGGGTGACTGGTTGAGGTTCTCTCGGGCGCTGTTGCTTCAAGAACATGCACTGTGGCGTGGAACACCATCGTGTAGTAGGTAGATATTGTCCAGGGGAATCCGTGGGAACCTGCTGTTCTGCAGTTGTCGATACATAAATCCCTAGATAGATATGCTGCCAATGAGATCGTTCCGCTCTATTCAGTGCCCCCGACATCCAATTCAGTACCGCTCACACACTTGCAAGTTCAAATACATGTATCTGTCCAAAGAGTGTGGACTGTATTCCCGTCAGTCGGATGCCGTTGCTCGCGGCCTTGCCGACCGAGAGACACCTCGCTGTGCAGAGGACCCACAAACTGCCACGCAGACTGCTGTGCTGGCCTCATTGTTGAGCCACCAGAAGATGTGATTGTCTCTCGAGTGTCGAGGGTGGTATGGCCGCACATACAGTGTCGAGGGTGGTGTGGCCACACACATCATCTGCTCTCTTCTCTTGTGTTGTGGCGGCTCTTCGTGTGGGCCACTCGCGTCACCCCACTCGTGCTTGCCAGCCATTTTCCCCAGCTGCACGGAATTAAAGCTTTTCTGGCATCTCCGTAGCTACCGTTGCGCGCTTGCGCAGCCACTTGCCGTAAGTGGACCGCCGGTCCTGGCGCCCAGAGCACCGCGACAGTGCCGCGAGAGCTCCAGTTGCGGTGGGGGGGCGGACGCGTGGCTCGCGCGACAGCAGAAGACGCGGTGGCGGCGCCTGCACCACTCCAAGGCGTTTTGTGGAGTGGTATTGTGCCATCCCATCTGACGAGTGCGTTGGGCTTCCTCGCCTGGTCCAAGGGGCACATGTGGCAGCCCGAGGGGGTACGGGCTGTGCACTGGCGACGCACCAGGCCACGGCCCTTCTGGGCCAGGAAGCTGTGCCAGATGCATCGTGCTGGCCCACGGCAGGGGGTCGAGCATAGGGGTGGAAGTTCTGTGATGTCAGCGGATGGACTACCCCTCTACAGCGATGTTTTGATATGGGAGGGACCAGGGGCTGGGCTTGGCCGTATGTACTGAGGCGCCCATCCCGTTGAGCTCTGATCAGGGCTGTTGCTGTGAACCGGGCTTCTTACTCGCTGAGTTCTTCAACATCAGCGGGAGCGGGCGAGCAAAGGACGAGGAACACCCTGCCGCGGCGACCTTCCTATCCAGACCGTCCACCTCGCAACCTACCTGCAGGAGCTTCTCCCCCCACCACCCATCTCTCCCCTCTCTATTTCCTTCTCCGCGCTCCCCCTCTAGCTCTTCAATCCCCTCGTCCCTTTTCTCATCTCAAGATGACGACTATGGGGTGTGATATTGTCGCGGCCGCCTACGAGGACGAGGAGTTTGACGGGTCGGACTTCAGCAGCTCATCATCGTGCTCTCCCGCCCCATCCTGGCCAACACTGTCAGAGATGATGCTCCGCGTAGCCGACACGCGGGCGCGGGCGCGCGCCGCCCTTTTTATCGGAGGGGACTGGACTGACGAGCTAAGCTTTTCGCACTACTACCATCAGCACTGGGCCAACCAGGTATGTGCAGAGCTGGCTGTTTCCAGATGCATAGGTGACTGTGGGCTGAGGCACAGCTGCTGGGGTGGCATGTGCTCACAAAGGATCGCTAGATGCTGGGGTAAATGACTCACTGGCGACGTGATCTCCTGTGCTCTCTGCTTGCGAGCTGTGTGTTTGGCATCTCGTCTTCTCCCTGACATTCTTCAGATGCTGCACCTTACTTCGCTGGCAGCTCTCTACTTTGCACTCTTCTGGGCCGCTGCTGAGCACCACGCTATCCTACCCGTTGCTATCGCAGTGATCATCTCGACTTCATATATGGCCATTGACGTGCCGCTTGGTGGTGCTTTCCTGGCCGGCCTCGGCGCCTTGGCTGGTGCCGCCATGGCCCTTGTTGCAGTGATTGGACGTGACGGCCACGAGGCAAAGCGGGGAGTATGGACCGTTGGCTGGGCTTTTTCACAACTTGCCGGGCATGCTGCGTTTGAGGGACGTCTTCCGGCCTTTCGACCCGCCGAGGCGCTGGTGGTCACCCCGGCCCTGATGGTGCTGCTCGTGCTCTTCCGCACGGGCTGGAGGGAGGATTGGGCCGCTGCGATCCGTGGCCGGACGGACCGCTGGGCAGGGACAGAGAAGTTCATGTGGCCGTCCAAGAGCAGGGGGGCAGCCAAGACTGTGGCCGACACGGAATGACCTGCAACAAGATACGATGCGGCAACGTGAGGCTGCGACCAGGCCGAGACACCGATAACGCCAACGAGCGCTGTGCACGAAGAAGCGGCAGATGAACCAGAAGGACAGTACCGTCGCTCTTGCTTGTAACGCGAGGACTAGACGACAGGCACAGCGAGTTGACTTCGTGCGTTATGTATCGTATGCATGTATATAGAGCGATGACAGCAGCGACTTACTTTTTATGGACCCATGCCGAAGGTCGGTGTCTCTACAGAGAAAAGTCCGCGTACGCGGTACTCCCGAAATACGTCGTCGTGAAGCGCCCCCCCAATATGTCAAAGTCAACTAGGGGCACGAACACTGCCGCGCACTGCTACGCAGTCAACGTGCCTCGCCAGCGAAAGAGAAGCCCCTCGGTCCCCTGGACTCAAACACGACAGCCGTGACGACGCGCCCCCCCTGTACGGCAAGCTCCACGGCGGGCGACAGCAGCGCAGGCGGTCGACCGCGGCGGTGGTGGCAGAACATATGGTCGACCACGGCGGCGCCGGTGGCCGTGTTGATAGGTCGTACCAGACGCATCGTGGCGGAGCTCGACAGTGTCAAGGGAAACAGCCGCTACGGCAGCGGCCGTCGCTGCTGTGCGACGTACCCCCCTCCCCCCTCAGTCGCCAGGCTTCTCTCCAGCAGTTGCAGAGAAGGATTCACGCTGCCATAGAGCGTCGCACCGACGTCATGTGCTCCCCTCCCCCGCCCCCCCCGGTGTCTCCGCAAACTGCGTGAGGTCCAGAGTAGCCAGCCTGCTCGAACCGACATCCCGGTCGCGGTAAATGCCGACAAGCGCGTCCGCGCGCTCGTAGAACGCGTCCTTGAGGCTGATGACAATTGTTTGCACGGCAGGCGCACGACGAGCAAAGTAAGCAGCCACCTTGGCCACGTTGAGCTTGTCGAGGGCGGCGTCAACCTCGTCGAGGACAAAAAACGGACATGGTTTCACCGCGTGCACAGCGAAGAGCAGGGCGAGGGCGGCGACGGAACGCTCCCCACCAGAGAGTGCGCTCATATCGTACACACGCTTGCCTGGTGGCTGGGCGTTAAAGACAATGCCGCCTGCGTACGGCTCGTCAGGCGCCTCGAGAGAGAGATAGGCGGTGCCGCCGGAAGGAAAGCGGGGGGAGCGAGTAAGGTCCGCGTACGTGGGGTGAATGGCCGCTTCAACGACATCATAACAGGACCGAAACGCCGATATGCGCGCCTCCCGAACAGCCTCGTAGGCAGCAGTGGCGGCCCGAGCAGCCTTGACCGCCGTCGCCGCGTCGGCGTCGAGGGTCTTGAGGCGCGCCTGGATACCGGCCAGGTGGGCACCAGCGCGCATGTTGGGTGCAAGGCTTTCCAGCTTGGCCGCAAGCGCCTTCTCAGACGCCTCATACGCTGCTTCCTTGGCTGCCCTGTCCGTCTCAGAGAGAGAAGCGGAGCGCAGGCCGCGGGAGAGGGCGCTGTAGTCAAATGCGGTGGCGGCGTCGAGGGCGGCGACAGCAGCCTCATCGGCATCCGCGTCAGGGGAGGCGGAGGCAACACCGGTAGACGAATTCCGCCCGGAGCGCAGCGAAGGCCTGACTGTGTCGCCGCCGTCCGAACTACTTCCGCTGCCATCGCTGTCGTCACTGTCCTTGCCATCGACGCCACTGCCGCTGTCACCGGAACTGTCACCACCGCTGCCGTCGTCGCTGGCGTCTTTTTCCTCTTCATCGTCTTCCCCCGCCGCATCCGCACCCCTCCGCCTGGACGACCGACGCACCTGCCCCGTCGATCCCACACACCGCTCCTTGGCCTTGCGTTTGCGTTTCTTCTTCTTCTTGCCCGGCGCAGAGCGCCCAGCGATGCGCTTGCGGCTGACTCCCCCTCCCCCCTTCTGCACCACCGGAAGCGATACTCCCGAAACTCGGCAGCCTGCAACCAAGTCAGCCCGAGTTGATCGCAGGGTAGCCGCCCGCGAAGTCGCCGTCGCCAGCTGGGTCCGCAGGGCAGCCGCCTCCTCACCCGCCGCGCGAGAAGCCGTCTCAGCCGATGCGGCGGCGGCCTCGGCTTCAGCAACTGCCTTATCGGCCGCAGCCGCCGCGACGGAGGCCTCAGCAAGGCGGGCAGTCAGCTCATCGCGCCGCCGCGCCGCGGTGGCCGCGTCAGCGTCGAGCCTATCCAAAGCTGCCTTCTGACGTGCCACACGGGCGGTGAGTTTGGAGACCTTGGCGTTCACCCCCGACGCGCCCACATACTGAGCGCGCGCATCGGCCTGAGCAAGGCGCTGTTGCACGCCCAAACGCTTCTCGCGGATCGACGCAGACCGCTCCACGGCGGCTGCCTCGTACGCGGCCACGTCGGGGTAGCCGGTGCGGGCGGCAAAGTCGCCAAACGTGGTACTCTCGGCGGCGCCAAGGCGGGTGCGCACGGCGGCAACCGCAGCTTGGGCCGCCTCCACAGCCGTTGCGGCGGCCGCCACAGCAGGCTGCAACGACGGCAGCGCCGACTCAGCAGCCACGACCGCTGCCGCCGCCTCGTCACGCGCACGCGTGGCTGCGGCCACGTCTGTCTGAAGCAGGGCTGCCGCCTGTTTGGCTGCCGCAAGCCGCTCGTCCGCCTCGGCCCGTCGAGCACGGTCGGTGGCGGCATTTCCAACAACCACCAGCCGCGCAAGCGCCGCCGCCCGGCGCGCCTGCAGCGCTTCAGTCGCGGCGCGGTCCCAGCGGTCGGCGCGGCGGCCGTCAGGACCGGCACCTACGGTACCACCGCCCGTCATAAAGCCAGACTTCGCCAGAAGCGTCCCGTCCAAAGAGCACACCTTGATCCGCCGCCCGCCGCCGCCGTACCGCAGCGCACGAGCCTCGTCAAGCGTATCCACAACGAGCGCATCCGCGGCGGCATAGCGCACGGCGGCGGCCACATCGGGCTCCCGGGCAACCACGTCAACTACCAGCTTGGAAGATCCGCCGAGCTGACGGAGCGCCTCGTCCACAGGTGGTGGCCGCAGGTCAGCCAACGGCAGGAACGTGGCGGTGCCAACGCGCTGCTCCTTGAGATACCCAATGCACGACGCGGCAGTGGCGGCCGTGTCCACCACCACCGCTTCCATATGGCGACCCAGACAGACGGCCACAGCGGTACGGTAGCGCGGCTGTGCCGGTGTGCATAAGTCCGCCAGCCGCCCACGGACACCAGGGTAAAGGCGTCGCATGGAGGCGAGGGCGGCTGTCAAGCGAGCCTCGCGGGCTGACTCGCCCGCATCCGCCCGCGCAGCACCAAGTGCGTCTGTGACAGACCGGAGCTCTGCCTCGAGCGACGCACGCTCCGCCTCAGAGCGAGACGATAGCTCCCGCACCTGGTCTCGCTCAGCCCGTGCACGGTTGGTCGCGGCGGTCGCCCGAGTGACAGACGCGGCAAGACGATCCAGCCGCGCAGCGTGGCCGTCACGCTCCTCGGTCGCCACACGAACGCGGTGGGCGCCTCGGTCCGCCGCGGCTACCGCCGCCTCGTGCTGCTTGGTTGCCACCTCAGCCGCCCGCACGGCACTGCCAAGCTGCTGTTGCAGCGCCGACGTGTGAGCAGCAGCCTCAGCCTTGAGCCGCCGATACTCAGCGAGCGTTGGGTCTGAAGCCTCGGCTGCCTCGGCGGTGGCCAACTCCGCATCGAGACCATCGAGCTCGGCAGCCAGAGCGGAGCGAGTCTCTGTAAGGGCCGCCAGCTCGGCGGTGACAGCAGCGGCCTCGGCGGTGGCCTTGTCCAGGGCTGCCTGGTCCCCCGCTAAACGTCCCGCCAACAGCCGCCGCTCCACCACTGACCCCGCGGCCCGAGGAGCGGCGGCGGCCAGCTCTGACTCGGTGCGGGCGGTGCGGCGGGCGAGACCAGTCCGCTCTCGTCGTGCCACTTCAACCGCCCGCCGTAGCGCGGCCACGCCAGAAGCGTCGGCCGCGGCCGTCGCGGTGGCCAGGCGGGTGGTGAGGTCGGCCGTATGCGCGTCGAGGCCACGCAACTCTGCGTCAATGTGGTAGAGACGAAAGAGGGCGCCCTCGGTTCGCGTGGCCGCCAGTTGGGCGCGCAGCGCCTCGTAGCGGACGACCTCCCTCTCTTGCTCCTTGTATTGGCGGCGCTCAGAAGCAAGAGCTTTGCGCTTGTTGTGAAGCTCCACCACAGCATCATCCGCCGCGTCACGAGCATCGCGCGCGGCAAGGTAGGCGGCGCGATGCGTGGCGCTGCCAGAGACCTCTTCAAACATAGCGGTTAGGTCCTTTGGGCTCTTGGACGCAACACCTTCCACCTACACATAGCAGGAACAGAAGGATTGCAATGACATGACACAAAAACACAAGAAGGCACAACAAGCCAATTCTGGACGCCATATCACCGCTTCTGTCAGAGGGTTGCGCCCCTTCCGCCGCGCGGCCGTCCCACATCTGTTGAGGGTGCACACGTAACGCAACGCCCGGCCCAGTCCTCACGCCCGGCCCAGTCCTCACGCCCGGCCCAGTCCTCTCGCCCGGCCCAGGCCTCACAGCAAACCCCACCACCCCAGCCAATACATGTGGACCTGCTGCTCGCTCACCCCCCCCCCCCCCCCCCCTCTGCCCACAGACCCACGCAAAGGAGCGACCCGTCCCATGCCCGCTAAACGCACCTCATTCTGAAAGACCAAAAAGTTGCGAGCCCGCACAACCACCCCAATCTCTGCCAGCGCCGCGTGGTAGGCGTCCACGCCCACCGTCACCCCATCGACACGGTAGGCGCTGCCACCCCGCGCACTGACGGTCCGCGAGAAGGTCGTCTCTGCGCCCTCATCGTTGGCGTAGACGAGCTTCACCACCGCCCGTGAGGCGGCGGGCGCGGGGCCCGCCGCCGCCGCCTGCGCCGCAGACCGTCCAGCCACCCGCCGCGCGCGACCGCCGCGGCCATCACTACCGCCACCCTCATCGCCACTGCCTGCATCCTCCTCTTCACCGCTGCTGGGGCCACCCCCCCCCCCGTCACTGTCGACATCCGACCCACCCGGGGGCGGGCGCCCGGCGGGCCGCCCACCCCCCGCCCCCTCAGCCCCTCCACCCCCCGCCGCCCCTCCCGGAGGACGGTAAATGAGGTCCCGCAGCGCGGCCCCCCGGAGCGTCGCCGTCCGGACTCCCAGCACAAACGAGATGGCGTCCATGAGGTTGCTCTTGCCGCTCCCGTTGCTGCCAATGACAGCGGTGAAGCCGGCCAGTGGGCCGACCGTGACGGTACCGCCATAGGACTTGAAGTCGGTCAGCTCCAGGCGAGCCAGGCGGCCCATGGGCAGTCAGGGGGGGGAGGGAACACAGCCTCCCGAGTCGAGGTACGGGTGGGAATGGAGGCCCGAGGCGGGCGTGGCAGGCCGGCGCGGCAGGTGGGCGCGGCAAACAGGCACGATGAGGCACACGGTGAGAGGCGCACCGAGGAGGCGTGCGTGGTCTGGTGGGGTGTGGGGCGGCCACGCCGCCCCGGTGCGTGGGTGAGCAGTCGAGCGGATGACCGCGACGGGCGCTGCAGCTGCAGCTCGCCAAGTTCGGGTGCTGGCGTGTCGGGTTCGCCGAGAAGACGCGCGCGAGAACGGGAGTGGATGCAGCAACACCGTGTTCCCGCCAAAAACCCAGTCTAGATACAGGACAAGTCTATTGCAATTGGCATGGACCCCTCACTTGTTGGACATCTTGCCAACTACAGGATCAATTCCTACCAACAGCTGTAAGGAAATCGGGTCTCCCGTCTTCGCCTTCGCGCTGTCCTTGGTCGCCTCGATTGCCGCCAATCTCCACAGCATGACCTCCCAAGACAACGGCTCCTGCACCACACCCCTCCCGACCTTGAGCCGGTCCTCCGCGGCGCGTCCCGTCTCTGGGCCGCCCCCTTTCTCTACCTTCTGTCCTCTTCCCTCGCAGATGGCGCACCAGCAGCAGAAAACAGCAACCGAAGCGATGGCGGCCTTTGCCCCGCCCCCACCGTCGACGGCCTTCCTCTCCCCGACGCCCGTCGCGGGCGCCGGACTGGCCGCGGCCGCTGAGCTCCCGCTGGCTGGGCTCACCCCCCGGCGGCGTCGGTGCACCCTGCCCGCGGTGTCGCCGAAACCGTGGACCCCCTGCCCTGCCTTGCCGCCGACGACCCCCCCGCCAACGACCGCCCCCGCCGCGACGCCCCTGTCCATGGGCCGCCGGTCGGAAAAGATTGCCGGCCGCAAGGGCAAACAGGACCGGGCCAAGACCAAGGCGTACGCCCGCATCGGCAAGACGCTCATCGCGGCCATCAAGTCGGGCGGCAGCACCGACCCGGTGGCGAACCGCCCGCTCGCCGAGGCGCTCGCCGCGGCGGCGGCGGCCAACTTCCCCAAGGAGAACATTGAGCGCGCTTTTGAGCGGGCCAACTCGACCGACCAGGCGGACTTTAAGACCAGCTCCTTTGAGGTGTACGGCTCCGGCGGGGTGGGCCTCCTCGTGGACGTGTGGACCGACAATTCCAACCGGGCGTCGGCGGACATCCGGCAGGCGGTGGGCAAGGCGGGGATGAAGGTGGCGTCTGTCGGGTCGGTAGCGTTTAACTTTGACCGCAAGGGGGTGGTGGAGGTGGGGGGGGAAGCCGGCGATGCGGCGGCGGAGGAGGTGCTGATGGCCGCCATTGACGCGGGCGCCGAGGAGTGTGAGTGGGTGGCGTGGACCGCCGACGAGGTGGAGGATGGCGCCACCGACGGCGGCGGCCGGTACGTCCTCTCCACCGACGGCGGGGACCTGATGGCTGTCAAGGCGGCGATGGCCGACGCGGGCCACCCCGTTTTGCGGGCGGAGCTGGAGATGGTCCCCCGCGTGACGGTGGACGTGTCGGACGACGACCGGGTGGCGAATGAGCGGGGGGTGGAGGCACTCGAGGATCTGGATGACGTGGACGCTGTGTGGACGACAATGGCGTGAGCTGCTTTTAGGGGGGCGCGAGGGGAACGCGGAGGGGGGCGCGGGGGGGCGGCAGGTCCAAGAGTAGGCGTGGGAATATGTGTGCATGCGTACGTGCGGGAACTGATGCACGTGCGGGTGGGGTGACGCCCAGGGGGGGGGTAGGGGCGGGTGGGGAGGTCTGGCACCAGCCGTCCATGGCTCCAATGGGATGCGGTGACCGTGCGAGCGGCTTGCTTGTTGCGACCAAGTGGCCAACCGCCGCGGTCTTTGTCGCGACGGGAGCGCCGGCCGCCGCGGCCGCGGCTGCTTTCTTTTTCGACACCTTCCCTCATGAGGACGCGTGGGGCATGCCTGCCTCGGCGGGCCGGCGTCTTCAAGGCGCCACGCCCGGCGCGACCGTCCACCGGCAGGCCACCCCTGGTGGGCCTCCCGCTCCCGCCGCCCCCACGCATGGCCCCCTGCTGCTCTAAAAACGGTCATCCAGCCCCCCCCCCAGCCCTCCCCAACACCCCCCCCCCCTAGTCCCCGCGCCCCCCCCCCCCCCCCCCCCGGGGCATCCTCCCCCGAATGCTCAAGTCATACACCACGTCCTCCATCTTTTGGACATCCCCCCGCAGCCCGTCAATGCGGCGGGTGAGGGCGTCCCCCCCCCCCCCCCCGGGCACCTCCACCGACCGGAGGACGGCGTAAATGTCCGCCGCAAGGCCCGCCGCGCGCCCCACAAACGCCGCGTCGCCCACCGCCACGCGCGTCACACACAGGCGCGACAGGGCGCCGACGAGGCCCACCACCCCCCATAGGTAGTCGTCGGGGGTGACCACCACCCCCGGCGGGGGCGGCGGCGGCGCCCCGTCCACCCCCGCCGCCGGCGCGGGGACCAGCGCGTCCACCACCCCTGCGTCGACGCCCAGCGCCGCCCGCACCGCGGCAATCGACGCCAGCCCGCCACCGCTCCCGCCGCCCCCCCCACCGCCGCCGCCGCCGCCGCCGCCGCCCGTCCAGCCCGCCACCCCCACCAGCAGCGCGTGGCCAACGGCGTCGCGGACGGCGGCGGCAACCCCCCCCCCCCGCCCCCGCCCCCCGCACCACGCGCGGCGGCGAGCGCGGCGCCCAACCGGGGGAGCCCCGCCGCGGCGGCCGCGGCGGTGGCGGCCGCGTCGGCCCCCGCGGGGGTGTGGAGGGTGCCCAGCGTCAGCGCCACGGGGCGGGCGGCCGCGTCGATCGCGGCCGCCGCGTCACGGGCGGCGGCGGCGGCGGCGGCGGCAGCCGCCGCTGTGGCTGCGTGGGCGGTGAGGGGGGCGGTGAGGGCGGCGGCGGGGGTGGTGGTGGGCGGCAGCGGCGTGGCCGCGGGGGGGGGGGGGGGGGCGTCGCCGTCCGTGGCGGGGGGGGGCCTGGAAAGGGGGGGGGGGGGGGGGAGAGGGGGGGGGGGGAGGGGAGAAGAGTCCACGGCCAACGGAAGGGCGGCGTGTCACCGGCGGTGCGCAGCAGCGAGGCGGGGGGTGGTGGTCGGCGGCGACGACGCGGGACCACGGTGGCACACTTGGGTGGGGGCGCTGGGTGGCGGAAGAGGTGCGGAACGCATCGTCGGGACAGGCCCGCCACCGACGCCCGTGATCCGCGGCGCCAGGCCGGCGGATCCCCTTCCCCGCGATCATCAAAGAGCTCCGTGGTTTTCTTCTGCCGCGTCTTCGCCTTTTCCCTCCGCCACAGCACGAAGCAGGAGCCCCCCACCCCCCCTGTTCAGAGTGTTCATGGTCTTCCCTGCAATGGGGGTGAATCGCACCGTAGCGCTCCCTCTGGATTGCACGGCCTTTGTGCCACCGCCCGCGGTGCCGTGCTCGCGCGCGGCCGCACGAGTGGTCGGGCGCCGCCGCAACGCTGTGCTCGTCCCCCCCCCCCCCCCCCCGCCCCCGGTGGTGTGCCCGACGGCGCCGGCGGGGCAGCGCGTGGAGCCGCTCGGCGGTGCTCCCACCGGCCTGCGCGGCAAACGGGGGCGGCAATGCCGGCGGTGTGCTTGTGGTGCGCGGCGGCCACCGCTGGCTCGCCAGGCCGTGCCGTCACGCGCCGGTCGCTGCCCCGGGCGCGTCGGTCCCGCCCTCGCCACGGGCGGGGCGCGCAGAGCAAAGAGGAGGACGAAAGAAAAGAAACAGGTGCGACAGGTACTGTACTGTACCTCCCCTCGCGGACCGCCGTGCGAAGGCGTTCCAGCTCCGTTCCCCCCCTGACGCCTCAACCCGTCTGTCCACGACGGGGACCCCAACGAGGGGCTTGGCGCGCACCCCGTCGCCGCGCAGGCAGGCGCCACCCCTCTCACATCCTTGCCCCCCAAACTCCCCCCGCGCCGGCAGAGCAGGCCAGGCGACAACGGGCGGCGGGACGGCCGGTTATTTAGTTGTCGTTGGCCGCCGTGGGCCTGCCGGGGCCCTGGGGGGGAGGCACGTCAGACGCCCGTCAGCACCGCCGGCGTCGCAAACACCAGCACCCCCGCGGCGGTGCCAACGACGAGCACGCCCCCCCCCGCCACCACCCGCGGCGCGGCCAGCCGCCCGTCGGCCGCCGGCCGGTCGGTCGCGCGGGAGCTGGCCACCGCATGGTGGAGCCGCACCGGGCGGGGGGTGGTGGCGGCCGCCGCCGCCGCCGTCGCCCGCACGCCCAGCGCAATGGCCAGCGTTGGCAGAGGGGGGCGGGGGGGCGCGGGAGGGACGGCGGCGGCAGCCGTGTCGCCATCCCCGCCCCCGCTGCCGCCGTCGCCACCGCCGCCGACCCTGCCCCCACCACCAGTACCGCCACCACCCCCGCCACTGTCGCCGCCGCCGCCGTCGCCGCCACCCCTCCCACCACCCCCACCGCC
Source organism: Pyropia yezoensis (assembly GCA_009829735.1). Lineage (NCBI taxonomy): Eukaryota > Rhodophyta > Bangiophyceae > Bangiales > Bangiaceae > Pyropia > Pyropia yezoensis. The sequence continues at coordinate 25,569,155 of CM020620.1, forward strand.
GCCATTGACGCCGACGCCACCCCCACCGCCGCCATTCACACCACCCGCCGCCGCAACGGTCGCCGCTGCTGTCACCGCCGCCGCTGCTGCCGCCGTGGCCGCCGCTGCCGGGGAGGGCGCCGCGACGCCCTCGCCCCCGCCCCCCCCCTCCACCAGCCGCAGCAGCATCCAGCGTTTGGCGGTGGGGGGCGCCAACCCAGGCGCCACGCGCACGGCCACCCCCCCCCCGTCTGCCCCCACGGTCAAGACCAGGCGGGCGGGGGGCGCGGGGCGCCTCCCCCTCCCCCGCGCGGCGCCCCCCCCCCGCGCCCAGCGCCTCACCGGCACCACCCCCCACACCGGCCCCGCGTGCACGTTGATGGCCCGTGCGGGCGGGCACGGCGGCGGCAGGGCCGCGGCGCGCTGGCCCCGCGCAATCGCCGCGCGCCGCTCCACGTCGGCAGCGGCCGCGTCGACGAGCGCCACCAGCCGCAGGCAGCCGTCGTCGCCGCCCACCGCCAGCGTCGCCCCGTCGACGGGCGCCATGGACGTGGCCGACGCAACGGGCACCGAGCAGCGGAGGGCCAGCCCCATGCCGCCGCCGCTGGGGGTGTGTGGTGGCCCCGCCACGCGTACCGACCCGTCGACGGCGGCGGTGGCGAGCAACGACACGCCGCGGGCATAGGCCACCGCCCGGAGGGGCACCCCCGCCGCCCGGACGGCCACCACATCGGGGGAGGTAGGTTGCGTGGCGCCCCCTAGGGGGGGGGGGGCGGGCATGCGCCGCCGCTTGGGGGGTGGGGGGGAGGGGGAGCCGCCCCCACCGTCGAGCGGGGCACCCGCCGCCGTCTCCGCCGCCGCCGCCACCGTCGCCGCCACCGTCGCCGCAGCCGCCGCCGCCGGTGTCGCCGTTGGCCCGGCGACGGCGGGCACACACTCCAGCGGCAGGCGGTACTCACGGAGCACCCCCGACGTGGACGCGACGGCCAGGAGCGCATACGCGGGTGGCACGTCACGCCCCGCCGCCGCCGTCGCCTCTGCCGCCGCCGCCGGCCGCCGCCGCCGTCGACGGCGCAGCGGGGGAGCCCACGCGAGGCGCCAACCAAGGCCGCCGCCCGCCAATTCGAGACGCCACACCTCCCACGCCGCCGCCTCGACGGCGGTAACGGTCAGACGGGCGGCCAGGCCCGGCGGCACCCGGTAGACGGCGACCGAGCCGTCGCCGAGCGCGGCACCCAACAGGCGGCCGCCGCCCGCCACGGGGGGGCCCCACGCGAGGTCCCACGTCACCCCCGCCTGGTGGCGGAGCGTCGCGACCACCGCGGGCGCCAGCCGCCGCTGCCGCCGCGGCCGCGACGCGCTCCCGCCAGGTGCGTCGGCGGGGGCGGCGGCGGCAGGCGCGGCGGGTCCGGCGGCAGCGGGCGCCACAGGCGCGGCGGGTCCGGCCGCAGCGGGCGCCACAGGCGCGGCGGGTCCGGCGGCAGCGGGCGCCACAGTGGCGGTGGCGGCTCCCTCCCCGTCGGGTGATGGGGCACCCGCCGCCGGCGCCGCTGCTGGTGCTGCCGGCGCGACGGGCGCCCACACCCGCCACAGCTGCACAAACGCCTCCCCCGTCTGGCGGACGCCCAGCACGTGGGCGGCATCGGCCGCTGGGTGGGCGCCGGCAGCCACCAGGCCATCCTCGTCGCCGTCATTGCTGCCGTCGCCGCTTTCGCCGCCGTCGACGCCGCCGTTGCCGTCGCCACCACAGCCAGCGGGGCCGGCGAGCGCCCACACAGGCCCGCCCGCTGCGCCGACAGCGGCGGTACCGTCGGGGGTGACGGTGGTGGAGAAGAGGGGCAGCACGACTAGGGCGGGGGCGGCGGTGGCGGGGGCGGCGGCGGCGCCACTGCCGCCACTGCCGCCGCCGATGCCGCTGCCGCCGCTACCGCCGCCCCCGCCGTCTCCACTGCCGTCGGCCGAGGCTGTGAGCGTCAGCGGCAAGGAGGCTCCCGCCAGCGAGTGGTAGTAGGGAGGAGGGGAGGGGGCAGGTGCTGCCGCCACCGCTACCGCCGGCGCTGTCACCGGCGCTGCCGGGTCGCCTCCGACATTGGGGGGGGCCGCGCGGCGTGGCGTCGCCGCTGCGGCCAATGCCGCTGCCACCGCCATGGCTGCCCCTGCCGGCCGTCGCCCCGCGCGGTGGGGGGGAGGGGGCGGCGCGGCCAGGCAGTCGCCGGACGTTGTCTAACCAAACGGTGGGAGGTAGGTGGATGCAAGCGCCGGCCGGCGGTCGAGAGAACGCAGCAGCGTGTTGGGGAGAGGAGCCGCGTGTTGGGGAGAGCGACGTCTGGCCTCATGCACTCTGTTCGGGCGTTTGCATTGTGTTGGCATCAAGTATTCGGTTGCACGTCACACCAGCCAACTTTCTGTTGCATTCCGCCACCATACTTGTTGTGCAGGAAGACTGACACTTCTGCTCCTCTGTTCGTACTTTGTAATTACAGTACAGCATTGTACACGTCTGTACTGTACGGAGAGGATCGGCTCGTCAGCAGTGGAAGCACGGCAGGGACCAGTGACGACGCAACACCTCCATCTTGCAGGGGGTTCCTGCCGCGCTGGACCGCTCCCCCCTCTTGCCGCCGCTTTGCCGCCTCCCCATGCCTTACTGTCCCCACCCCCCTTCCTCTACCCCATCTCCTACCTGTCCTCCACTGCCCTCTCCCCTCATCTTCCTTCCCCTCTCCCCTTCCCACCTTCATATCACCTTGCACCTTACTCCCGTGTGCACTTGCCGGTTGCTGCCGGCTGTGGGCCTCTTGTCTCGCTCCATGGCGCGCTCCGCCCCCCCTCCCGCCCCCCAACCAGCGCTCCTGCTACCCCCCCCCCCTCCCCCCCTCCCAGCCTTCCTGGCCACCCCACCGCCCTTGGCGCTTTGGCCGCGCACCGGCAGTGGCGGCCGCCTCGCCGGCTCGTTGCCCCTCCCTGCCGCCCCCCCCCGGGCGGCGCCGTTGCGCCACGCGGTGCGGCGGCCGGCGCGGCGGCCCCGACACGGTGGAACCGAGGCGCCCACTGCCGGCCTCGGCTGGCCGGGCTGGGGGGGCGCGGGGGGCGGGCGGCGGCGGCCCAAGGAGGGGGACGCGGCGTGGCTGCCGCCACCGCCGCCGCTCACCCCCAGCGCCAACCCCGCTGCCGCGGCGGGGGAAGCGGCGGCCGCGGCAGCGTCAGCGGCGTCGGCAGCGTCTACGGCAGCAGCTGCAGCGGCAGCTGCGGCAGCAACGGCGGCAACAGCTGCCGAGGAGGCGGCTGCGGCCGCGTTAGCGGCAGCAGCCGCGGCCGAGCAGGCGGGGCAGGCGGCTGTGGTTGCAGCTGCCGCTGCAGCAGAGGCGGAGGGGGTGGCTGCGGATGGCGCCACGGCGACCGACGCAACGACGGAAAGATGGGGGAGGGGGCGGGCTGCGAGCGGCAATGGCGATGGGGGCGGCGTTGATGGCGGCAAGGCCAAGGCGGGCGCCCCCGGTGGGGTTGCCGCGTTGGCGCTGCCCCCACCCGTGGCCGCCCCTCCTCTTGCCGGCGCTGTGTCCTTTTCAGACCTCTTGTCGGACGTTGCGGGGCAGTTGGACCCCCCCCCGGCGGGCGGTATGAGCAGCCTCCCCTTTGTCGACGCCCTCACGGGCCTGGCGGACCAGTTGGGCGGGTTTGCCGCCGCAGCCTCCCCCGAGCGCCTCCTGCGCGAGGCCCGCTCCGCGGCGGGGCGGTCGATGGGGGCGCCGCCACCGGTATCGGCGGGGGCGGCCGTGGCGCCCCGCGCTGGGGGCCCCCCTTTTGAGATGACCACCGCCCTCGCGCTCGCCGCGTACGCGTTTGAGTCGTACGCCGAGCCGCCGCCGGGCTCGCTGTGGCTGACCCGCACCGGGGTGGCGGCAGCAGACTGCCCCCCGGCTGGTGACGCGGGGGCGGAGCCGCCCACCGAAGGTACCGCCTCTGCGGCGCGGGTACGGGTGGCCTACCCATCCACGTCCATCCTGGCGGGCCGTTCCCGCGGCATGTTCCGCTTGGCCATTGACCGGGTGGAGCGGTCGTGGTCGCACGCTCTGTTTGAGGGTGCCCTATTTTTTCAAGTCCGGTACGGGCCGGTCGTGGTGGACCGCCCGGCCTACCGCCGCGACTTTTTCCTCTACGCCCCGTCGTGCGGGGAGAGTGCGGGCGGCGACGACGACGCTTCGCCGCCGACCGTGCCGACGGCATACATTGATGTCTACTCGTCGCGCTCGGCCGTAATGGAGCGCCGGCCACTGGGCACCGTGGCGCTGCCCCTGGGCGGCGTCGACCCGGAAGCCGACGTGACGGGAGGGCTCCAAGATGGTGTACAGGAGGAGCTGTCACCCGACGGCGTGCGCACCCGCCTGATTGTGCCCATCCGGCTGCGCCAGCCGGGAGCACCACCGCCGGCGGCGGCGTCGCCCGCGTTGCTTGACGGGGGAAGTAACCCGGCCGCTGTGGACCCACCGGCTGAAGCCGACGCGGTCGTGCCCACAGTGGCGGTCTCTGTGGAGCAGGCCATTTCGGCTGGTGGCACCAGCGATGCACCTCCGCCCTCCCTGGCCTCTGACCATTCTATTGGCGACGTCATGGATGGCGAGGCGTTGTC
>CM020620.1:25574222-25696950 GCA_009829735.1 Pyropia yezoensis
ATCTTGACGATGGTGCGGTTGAACCGCTCCACCTGCCCGTTGGTTTGCGGGTGGTAGTCGGATGCCCGACGTGGTTCGATACCGAACATGCATGCCAGGACCTTGTGCAGAATGCTGACGTAAGGTTTGCTCCGTTGTCGGAGAGGAGTTGCTTCATGACTCCGTATGCACTGATCCAGTGGTCAACCACTGCGTTCATGATGGTGTATGCCGTATCATTCGGGATGGCTGCCGCTCTTGACAGCTTGGTGAAGCGGTCAGACATGACCAGGATGTACCTGTTCCCTTCTTCCGTTACCGGAAGTGGCCGAGTATGTCGATAGCGACTTGCTCGTTGGGCCCATCGGGTGGGAATAGCTTCATGGCAGACGCCTGCCTATGTAGACTCATGCGGTTACGCGCACAGGGGTGGCATCCCCTTACGTGGTCGACCACGTCGACGGCCATTGCTGGCCAGTAGAAGAACCTTCGCATTGCTGCGAACATACGTGAACCCCCCGGGTGTCCGGCTGTGGGGTTCTCGTGTTCTCGTTCCATGACGGCTTGCCCGTAAGGACACGGGAACCACGACTTGATGTCGTCCATCGGCGGGTGCCCGCCGGTATATGAGTCCGTCTTCGTTCTCGGAGAAGATGCCGGCCGTACCGGCCAGGAGGTTAGCGCGATGACGTCTACAGTCGTCGTCATTGGCTTGTGGCCTCGCGGAAGTCTGCGAGGGTTAGTGGGCATGCTCGGTGTGCCATGGTATGGTCAACCATACCTTGGGGTAGCGTTACCCACCATGCAGACCGGTACCACCGGGATGTCCTCGTCCACCGGGCGGGTATCCCCGCTCGGGTGTCGAGTCGAGACATGCGTCTCCGAGATGGTGGGTTGACCCAGCCTTATACACGGTACGGTAGTCGTGCTCGGCCATTTTTAGCCTCCATCGGGCTAGCCTCCCATGGCTATCGGAATCCTTGTCACCAAGGTTGAGGAGCCATCGTAGGGGTTCGTGGTCGGACCTCACGATGAACCTGGAGCCCTCCAGGTATGGACGGAGCAGTTGCACTGCCCATATAACTCCGAGGCATTCACGCTCGGTGGCACTATAGTTACGCTCAGCCGGGGTTGAGTGTCCGGCTGAAGTATCCTACCGGACGTAGGTCCGGGATAACGCTATCGGTACGATCAACGTCTCCCCCTGTAGCAGGGTGCATCCCACTTGGGTGTCGCACGCATCGACATCGATGACGAAGGTACCCCGTCGGTGCGGTAACGCAAGGACGGGTGGGGATAGTAGGGCTCGCTTCAGCGACTCGAATGCCTCCTCTTCGCTAGGCGAAGGGGGTTGGAGTACCTTGGGCAGGATACTGCTCGTAAGAACCGTTAACGGTTTAGCTATCCGAGCGAAGTCCTTGAGAACCGTCGGTATACATTGCACATTCCCAGGAAGCTCTTGAGCTGCGTCTGGGTGTTAGGGAACCGGGCATCCCGGAGTGCCCGGGTATTGGCTTCGAGTACCCCTAGTTTACCAGGGTTATCTGGTGGCCCAGGTACTCGACCGTCTGTTGGAAGAAGGCGCACTTCTTCAGACGCAGGGTTACCCCGGCGTTCCTCAAGAGGGTGAGTACCTCGTCAACGTGTTGCACATGGTCATCCATGTTACGTGCGAAGACGATGACGTCATCGAGGTACACTAGGCAGTTACGCCACTTCATCCCCGACAGTATAATGTCGATAGCCCGCTGGAATGTAGCGGGGGCGTTGGACAATCCGAAGGGCATCCTTAGGAACTCGTACACTCCACTGTGACAGACGAATGCCGTCTTGGGGATATCCTCGTCCGCCACCGGGATCTGCCAGTATCCGGCATTTCAGTCGATGGTGGTAAACACCGTAGCTTCCCCCAGGGAGTCGATGCATTCATCCATCCTTGGTAAAGGGTAGGAGTCCTTCTTGGTAACCAAGTTGAGGCGTCGATAATCGATGCAAAACCGAGGGGTTTGATCCTTCTTCGGTACGATAACGACTGGGGCACCCCACTCCGACATCGAAGGTCGTATCACATTCGCTTCGCTCATCCTCTTCACTTCTCCATCAACGATCTCTCGTTGCATAGGTCCCGCTCGGTGCGGTTGTGACCGGGCGGGGCGTGCGCCTGGTACCAGGTCTATACGATGTTGGGTTGCCCCAATGGTACCCAGGGCTCCGCCTGTCCACATGACGTCATGCTTTCTTAACATCCGTCGTACCCCTTCGGCTACCGAAGGGGGAAGGTGGTCGAGGTCAGCCTCGGCCAGTGCCTTCAATGCTTCTTGGTCCTTCGGCGGAATATCCGCCGGTAATGATGGTCGACTAGGCTTCCCGTCATCGGGTTGCTGTTGCTCGGTGGTCTCGGCGACCGCCAGCACCTCAAGTGGGTCCACTTGACCTTCCTTGTCAGGGGTAAGGATATCTCCTTCGTAGAGCTCGGCAATCCCGAGGATAGTTCCCTTCGGGAGGGTGACTGCCTTACGGCGATAGTTCGCCATCACTAGGAGGGACGACCCTCCTGATGGGAGGTCTATGAGACCGTTGGCCATGGTCAACCCATGGCGCTTGTACGTCCGCAAGTTGGACTTTACTCTGCAGATGCCTGCGAGGTCACAGTTAACCGGGAGGACTGTCTCCGACAACGGCTCAAAGCGAGTTTGCTTGGCCAACCGAAGTGTCTTCGGCTCGACACTTGCGTACACCTCAGCCACGTTAACGTGGCTCCCTTGTAGCGTCAGGTCCCTGACGATAGCCGTGTGTCCTCGCTTCGTCCCGTCGGCTTCTTGAAGCTCGACGGTCCTCCGGCCTGGCCGGATTGCATCAACGTGAACGTTGATGAAGGTGCACCCCAGTATGCAGGGCACCGATAGGGTCCCACACACCAGGAAGTCGACTTCCGTGGTGAGTTCCCCGATGGTCACCCGCAGCGACATCGCTGCGGTCGTACGAATGAGGCGACCATTCGCGTCCTTGATGGTGGGTCCCCGAGTCACTCTGACTCGCGGAAGCCACTTGTCCGGGAGGGTATCCTTCCGGATAAGGTTGGGTCCAGCCCTTGTATCCAGGACAGGGTAGTACGATCGTGTCGACTGGGGGTCAACCCCCAGTGTGGCTGATACCTTGAAGTTCTCCAAGGTAAACAGCACGTGGCCTACACCGATATCCGGTGTAGCTCGGGCATCCTGAACAGGACCCTTGTCTGGTTCCATGTGACGGGGCTTCCCGTCCTCTCCTCCCAACCTTGGTGGTTGGTCATCAATCCCCTGACGCCGTGTCGTCGGGGCCGGAAGGTGTACCCGGGGGTTGATGCGGCGTCGGCTCAACCGCGCTCTCCGTGGGGCTTTCCCCGCGGTACTCCGGGGTGGCTTGCTTGGGTTACCCCAGCGCCCCCCGGTCATCCTTCCTCTTACTCGTTTCCCGCCCTTGGTAGGGTGCTGTCCGCCGGGACATCCGGCTGAGGAGGTGCCTCCTCGACGGCCAGTACTCCCCCTGGAGCTGGCTGCCTACCCGGTGCGGGTCCGGGTGCTCTGGCGGGATACCCCCCGGTGGATGCCTTGCGTTGCGCCGCGGCCCGCCGAGACTCCTCGGGGATGAGTGGGCAGGAAGACACCCAGTGCTGGGGATCCCCACACAACATACATCCGGACGTGCCGGTCCCTCCTTGAGTTCGCATCGGGGTAGCCCCGTAGCTGCGGTTGCCTCCCTCGGGCGCCCGAGTGCCTGCTCCCTGGTAGGCCTTGGGTCCTTGGGTCAACCGGAACATGGACTCCCCCAACCGGTTGGGTCGGCCCGCAATCTGCGGAGGTGCCTCCGTACGTACTGCCCATGTAGGCAGGGGCTGGTGGGGGTTACCCGTAACCGGGGCATACCCCGTCGTCCGCACATACGGGACGCGCCGTCCCGCTCCCTCGTTGACCTGGAACTGGGTCCCAGCCGGGGCGATGTACGCTACCGTACCGTGCTCATCAATCACCGGCGTCGCCGGTAGCAACAGGTGGCCCTGTTGGTCAACTAGAGGTTCATCCTCGCCCGTAGGGGTATGTTCGGTCGCCACCAGTACTGGTGCGGCCTTACGTTCCACCTTCTCTTGCCTCGGTACCGGGGTAAGATTGAGCTTGGTCCCCTCACCCTTGGGCTTTGAGGCCAGAGCACACTCCGGGTGTAGAACCCGGTAGGCGTCCCCTAGGGACTTGCACATATGCATCAGTCGACTGAAGTTCGTCCGTGCCGTGTTGGCTCCCCGTGCGGATATCCGCACGTAGTTGGGTACTCCTGCGAACAGGATGGCCCGTAGTTCCCCTTCTCCGAGGAGCTTCCCCAGCTCGTAGTCGAGCTCTTGAATCCGTCGTCCGAACATCTCCTCATCCTCCCAGCTCTGGGCGGTGGCAGTGCGCAGGGCCCGGTAGTGGTCCTCGCACTTGTCCTCACTGAGGTAACTGCTCAGCAGCTCCTTGAGGATCCCACGGTAATCCATGGGGGTGGCCTCGACCCTCATTCCCGGCATCGGGGATGCCTGGCAAAGAATGCCTCGCACCCGTTCATCAACAAAGAAAGGGAGGATCTCCAGGGCCAGCCCCTCGTTAACGAGGGCCTTGTCCGCGGCTGCCTTGAAGCTAGTCAAGAAGCCGATGACTGCCAACGGGCGTCCGTTCGGCCCTCCGAACATAGGGACTCCCTTCATAAGGGTCTGCATAGAGCGAATCGCTCGGTGCGACGTATTACGCATCGATTCCGATACGGTGGTAGATCGGTCTTCCAAACGATAACGTTCGGGAGTCAGTACCGACCTGAAGACTTCGTTGACGATCTCCGTGTCAGCGTCCTGGATATCCAGTCGCTTAGCCAGTTGATGAGCAAACTCATCGGACTCCATCCGCTTCAGTAGGCTCGCAGTTACCTGCGCGGTCATAGCTTCCACCACTGAAGATGGTACTTCAGGCGTCGGCACTTCGGGAACCCGAGTTGCCTGGCCTCCTTCGTCGTGGGGATACTGTGAGAGGGTACCCCCTCCGCCAATAACCGACTCTCCACCGGCGTAAGTATTCGCCGGGTCGTGTCCGCGGAGTCCGCTTCGGGTGCTCCGAGCGTATCGCTCCGTGTGGCTCCGTTCCAACTCTGCCGACGAGTCGGATCCATACCCCATTGTGTCCGGGGGTTGTCCAGGAGTAGCAACACCGGGGTTGACCCTGGTGGACTCCGAAAGTAGTCCGGCCGGTTCGAACCGTACCGGTGTGGGAGGAACACGACGGGGTCCCGTCGTGTGGCGTGTTGACATCAACACTGCCATTGCGTCCTCCGTCCGATCTTGACGGGCGTCGAGTCCGGAAAACCGGGCCTCGATGAGGGCCAATGATGCCATCAGGGAATCCCCTGGTGAAGGAGGCGGCGGAGTGAGGTCGGTCGACGACAGTTGAGGCGGGCCCCCGCCTCCTGCCGTCCGAGCCGTGCCAAACGTCGATCCGGCACCTGAGAGCATTGGCGTCTCAATGTTGTCGATCGGGTTCCCAATCTCGGTTCCCGTAGTCACCTCCGGGGTCGGCGTCGACGCCGATCCGTCATCTTGAACGTTCCCCGTCTCTTGGGTAGACATAGTCACAATCAGTCAACCGACGTAACAATCACCACGAATAAGAGAGCGAGGGGGTAGATTGGGGAGAGTAACAGTAGATCACAGTCAAAGGTAAAAACTCAACACAATCGATCAGGTCGCAACACCACGAGTACAAGAAAAGGACCGGATCCCTATCCGTGTGCCAGGGCCGAAGACGGCGTCACCACAAGGGTGACGGAAACCCGTCCCCTGCTGCTCCACCAATGTAGCACAATAGGGATCCGTCGCACGTCCACTCTCAGGGAGCACTCACCAAGGGGGATCGGCACCAACGTCACCGGGAGGCCAAGGTTGCTGTCCTTGGAGCGCATGCCACGGGACCAAGATGGGAGCCCAAATGGGAGGGGTTTGTTGTTCTACCTTGGCCGGCGGTGGATTCGCCACCGGCTCCCACGTTATAAACCCTCGGAGACACTACTAACTACCCTCCACCCCAAGATGCAAGTCCCTCTGGTCATACGTAACTTATAGATACCGTGACCAGTACGAACTATCAAATTGAAAGGTAAGGGTTAGAAGTAGCCCCCCTAATATTAGGGTTACAATACGGCCAACCATATTGCTACACACGTCCGGATGTATGTTGTGTGGGGATCCCCAGCACTGGGTGTTTTCCTGCCCACTCATCCCCGAGGAGTCTCGGCGGGCAGCGGCGCAACGCAAGGCATCCACCGGGGGGTATCCCGCCAGAGCACCCGGACCCGCACCGGGTAGGCAGCCAGCTCCAGGGGGAGTACTGGCCGTCGAGGAGGCACCTCCTCAGCCGGATGTCCCGGCGGACAGCACCCTACCAAGGGCGGGAAACGAGTAAGAGGAAGGATGACCGGGGGGCGCTGGGGTAACCCAAGCAAGCCACCCCGGAGTACCGCGGGGAAAGCCCCACGGAGAGCGCGGTTGAGCCGACGCCGCATCAACCCCCGGGTACACCTTCCGGCCCCGACGACACGGCGTCAGGGGATTGATGACCAACCACCAAGGTTGGGAGGAGAGGACGGGAAGCCCCGTCACATGGAACCAGACAAGGGTCCTGTTCAGGATGCCCGAGCTACACCGGATATCGGTGTAGGCCACGTGCTGTTTACCTTGGAGAACTTCAAGGTATCAGCCACACTGGGGGTTGACCCCCAGTCGACACGATCGTACTACCCTGTCCTGGATACAAGGGCTGGACCCAACCTTATCCGGAAGGATACCCTCCCGGACAAGTGGCTTCCGCGAGTCAGAGTGACTCGGGGACCCACCATCAAGGACGCGAATGGTCGCCTCATTCGTACGACCGCAGCGATGTCGCTGCGGGTGACCATCGGGGAACTCACCACGGAAGTCGACTTTCTGGTGTGTGGGACCCTATCGGTGCCCTGCATACTGGGGTGCACCTTCATCAACGTTCACGTTGATGCAATCCGGCCAGGCCGGAGGACCGTCGAGCTTCAAGAAGCCGACGGGACGAAGCGAGGACACACGGCTATCGTCAGGGACCTGACGCTACAAGGGAGCCACGTTAACGTGGCTGAGGTGTACGCAAGTGTCGAGCCGAAGACACTTCGGTTGGCCAAGCAAACTCGCTTTGAGCCGTTGTCGGAGACAGTCCTCCCGGTTAACTGTGACCTCGCAGGCATCTGCAGAGTAAAGTCCAACTTGCGGACGTACAAGCGCCATGGGTTGACCATGGCCAACGGTCTCATAGACCTCCCATCAGGAGGGTCGTCCCTCCTAGTGATGGCGAACTATCGCCGTAAGGCAGTCACCCTCCCGAAGGGAACTATCCTCGGGATTGCCGAGCTCTACGAAGGAGATATCCTTACCCCTGACAAGGAAGGTCAAGTGGACCCACTTGAGGTGCTGGCGGTCGCCGAGACCACCGAGCAACAGCAACCCGATGACGGGAAGCCTAGTCGACCATCATTACCGGCGGATATTCCGCCGAAGGACCAAGAAGCATTGAAGGCACTGGCCGAGGCTGACCTCGACCACCTTCCCCCTTCGGTAGCCGAAGGGGTACGACGGATGTTAAGAAAGCATGACGTCATGTGGACAGGCGGAGCCCTGGGTACCATTGGGGCAACCCAACATCGTATAGACCTGGTACCAGGCGCACGCCCCGCCCGGTCACAACCGCACCGAGCGGGACCTATGCAACGAGAGATCGTTGATGGAGAAGTGAAGAGGATGAGCGAAGCGAATGTGATACGACCTTCGATGTCGGAGTGGGGTGCCCCAGTCGTTATCGTACCGAAGAAGGATCAAACCCCTCGGTTTTGCATCGATTATCGACGCCTCAACTTGGTTACCAAGAAGGACTCCTACCCTTTACCAAGGATGGATGAATGCATCGACTCCCTGGGGGAAGCTACGGTGTTTACCACCATCGACTGAAATGCCGGATACTGGCAGATCCCGGTGGCGGACGAGGATATCCCCAAGACGGCATTCGTCTGTCACAGTGGAGTGTACGAGTTCCTAAGGATGCCCTTCGGATTGTCCAACGCCCCCGCTACATTCCAGCGGGCTATCGACATTATACTGTCGGGGATGAAGTGGCGTAACTGCCTAGTGTACCTCGATGACGTCATCGTCTTCGCACGTAACATGGATGACCATGTGCAACACGTTGACGAGGTACTCACCCTCTTGAGGAACGCCGGGGTAACCCTGCGTCTGAAGAAGTGCGCCTTCTTCCAACAGACGGTCGAGTACCTGGGCCACCAGATAACCCCTGGTAAACTAGGGGTACTCGAAGCCAATACCCGGGCACTCCGGGATGCCCGGTTCCCGAACACCCAGACGCAGCTCAAGAGCTTCCTGGGAATGTGCAATGTATACCGACGGTTCGTCAAGGACTTCGCTCGGATAGCTAAACCGTTAACGGTTCTTACGAGCAGTACCCTGCCCAAGGTACTCCAACCCCCTTCGCCTAGCGAAGAGGAGGCATTCGAGTCGCTGAAGCGAGCCCTACTATCCCCACCCGTCCTTGCGTTACCGCACCGACGGGGTACCTTCGTCATCGATGTCGATGCGTGCGACACCCAAGTGGGATGCACCCTGCTACAGGGGGAGACGTTGATCGGTACCGATAACGTTATCCCGGACCTACGTCCGGTAGGATACTTCAGCCGGACACTCAACCCGGCTGAGCGTAACTATAGTGCCACCGAGCGTGAATGCCTCGGAGTTATATGGGCAGTGCAACTGCTCCGTCCATACCTGGAGGGCTCCAGGTTCATCGTGAGGTCCGACCACGAACCCCTACGATGGCTCCTCAACCTTGGTGACAAGGATTCCGATAGCCATGGGAGGCTAGCCCGATGGAGGCTAAAAATGGCCGAGCACGACTACCGTACCGTGTATAAGGCTGGGTCAACCCACCATCTCGGAGACGCATTGTCTCGACTCGACACCCCGAGCGGGGATACCCGCCCGGTGGACGAGGACATCCCGGTGGTACCGGTCTGCATGGTGGGTAACGCTACCCAAGGTATGGTTGACCATACCATGGCACACCGAGCATGCCCACTAACCCTCGCAGACTTCCGCGAGGCACAAGCCAATGACGACGACTGTAGACGTCATCGCGCTAACCTCCTGGCCGGTACGGCCGGCATCTTCTCCGAGAACGAAGACGGACTCATATACCGGCGGGCACCCGCCGATGGACGACATCAAGTCGTGGTTCCCGTGTCCTTACGGCAAGCCGTCATGGAACGAGAACACGACAACCCTACAGCCGGACACCCGGGGGGTTCACGTATGTTCGCAGCAATGCGAAGGTTCTTCTACTGGCCAGCAATGGCCGTCGACGTGGTCGACCATGTAAGGGGGTGCCACCCCTGTGCGCGTAACCGCATGAGTCTACATAGGCAGGCGTCTGCCATGAAGCTATTCCCACCCGATGGGCCCAACGAGCAAGTCGCTATCGACATACTCGGGCCACTTCCGGGAACGGAAGAAGGGAACAGGTACATCCTGGTCATGTCTGACCGATTCACCAAGCTGTCACGAGCGGCAGCCATCCCGAATGATACGGCATACACCATCATGAACGCAGTGGTTGACCACTGGATCAGTGCATACGGAGTCATGAAGCAACTCCTCTCCGACAACGGAGCAAACCTTACGTCAGCATTCTGCACAAGGTCCTGGGCATGTTCGGTATCGAACCACGTCGGGCATCCGACTACCACCCGCAAACCAACGGGCAGGTGGAGCGGTTCAACCGCACCATCGTCAAGATGCTACAGTGTTACGTGGCAGAGCACACGAACACTTGGGACAGGCTTCTGTCCGTACTCACCCTGGCATACAATGCCAGGCCGCATCGGAGCACGAAGATCGCTCCGCTGGAGTGGGTGGTGCCACTAGGCGTCGGTTACCTGACGCTGCCACCAGGCAGGTGCACTCGGTATGATACACCGAAGGGCGGACCGGCCGAACGTATCCACCTAGCTTGGTTGGCCAAGCTATCGTGGATGATTCCTAAGCTCAAGGGTGCCCTTGACAGAACACAACTTCGATATAAGAAGAACTTCGACGCCCGGTTACGGGTGCGCAACGCAACCCTGGTAACAGGTGACTGGGTCTACATCAGACACCAGAAGTTCCGGGGGAACAAGCTCATGCAACCGGTCAAGGGACCGTACCAGATTCTCCACAGAGATGACCACTCTGTTATCTTACACTCCGATACGGAGATCCAACGCATCAGTGTGAATGATGTCACACCTGCTCTGAAGCCGGAACAGCCTCAGCCGGTACCGGCTGGGTTGCTACATGAAGCTCTTACAACCCACCGGTCAGATGACCCTGTGGGACCGGATGGGATTCCATACCAAGTAGAGAGCGTGGTCGGACACACCGACCCGAACCTACCAGGACCCTGGTACGTGAAGGTTATGTGGGTCGGATACGGCTCACCCACCTGGGAACAGGCGGCGAATATACCCCGCCAACTCCTCATGCCTTACATGAGGCGACGACGCCTACTGTAACAACCCAACCGACACCGACTTCGGCTGTTGGGGGGTGAGGCTTATACCTACTAAGTAGGGTGTGACATGGTTACGGCAGACTTAGGTTTCTAAGTCAAATCAGACTTAGGTTTCTAATTCGGACCAAGCTTAGGCAACTAAGTAGAGTCAAGCTTAGGTAACTAAGTAAAACCTGAACCTTAATAAGTTAACTTAAAGGTAAAGGCTAACCTCGATAATATCGAAGTAACTAGAGGGCTTACACGGGAGGATGACCTCCCAAAGCCAAGACACAAAGTGAGGGAGGATAACCTCCCCAAGCATGAACCAACCGGAAGAAGTTGGACGGGAGGCAAGGCACCACTGAGCCAGAAGGGGTACTCCCCAGGGCAGCAAACAGAGGCAAGCAATGCCCCCAGCGGGGGATGAGTTTACACTCACTACTACCCGGCCACCAGAAGGGCCACCGGGTCCCTCTCCCGCACAAACAATAACACTCCTCAGTGGGTAGACCCACTGCCCGAGGGAGGCCACTCACGCGTAAGCGCGTATACCTCCGTGCTCCACCGGTCGGCAATGTCACGACGGTCGATCACCCGAGTTGCCTCGGTGCATAGCTGGACGAGGGTGCTGCGGCCAGCCTCCACGTCCTCCAGAGCTTTCTGGAGGCGGTCAAGCACGCCACCGAAGCAACGCGCTGACCCAACCAGCGCAGCACCTGGGGGGATATCCCCCCAGCTAACAGAGAGACCCTCCCGCTTTGCGCGGGTAACTAGGGCGTCAACGCCTTCATACCAGAGACGGGGACCCCCGTCATTCATGACAGGGGCGGGAGGTGACACTGGCGCAGCCAGAGGAGCCACAGGAGCCGACACGGCTACCACCGGAGCCGGTGGCACCTGATACGAGGCTCGGTAGGACCCTACCGAAGGGGCTCCACCGTAACCCCGGCGGGGCTCCGCCCGACGACGGGACACCTCACGCTCCCCACCCGCAGAGCCCCACTCTCGGGGACGACGGCCAACCGCCGCCGGTATCGGGTTACCGAACCACGGGGCAAGGAACTGAAGAGGGTCATGGATAACCATGGGAATACCCAGGTCAGGAACGGCCTCGGTGGACGCCCACCCATGGCAACTAGGCTCACCCGGCTGAGTACGCCGGATACGCAACGAGTGACGAGGCAAGGGGGTAGCCCCAGCCTGCGGGTCCCGGTACGGGGGAAGGGCCAACACCCCAGCCCAGTTCACGGCATCGTGAACAGCCAGCAGGGCTTCGAACTCCCGGGCCAACCCGGTTCGGGCAGCGATCAGGTCCACGCCCAACTGCGCGATGTGCCGACGGACACCTGTCGGAAGATGGAACAGGCGCCCCTGCCGACGGACGGACAGCAGGAAGGAGGAAGTCTGCCCGAGGGTAACCTCAAGGGTAAAGGTACCTTGCAACGGGTGGACCGGCCGGGAGGCCAACACACTCCCGAAGTATCGGAGACAAGGGCCGGTGTCAAACCGGAAAGCAGGGGCGGGTTCCCACCCCTCCTGCCACAGAGGCGGGCGCACGGGAGTGTATACAGGGGCACGACCGTTGCCGGTCTGCAACGCACACGTTATATCGGTGCGGAACGCATCCGCCATGACACCATGGTTACGTCGCCAGCTCGACGCCGACTTCAAACCCGCCATAGGCGGGTAGGGAGCAGCCAACGACAGATACGGGGGTACCCCCGGGTAGTAGTCAAAGTCGGGATACCGACCGGTATCGCCCACCGTCTCCCCGAACGCAATCGGCGCCGCCGCCGCCGCAGTCCCCCGAGCACTAGCCGGGTAGTCAACCTCCCGCGGCAACGCGGGAGCAATCAGGTCGCATACCCCGAAGTTGGGGTCGAGGTAGACCTCACCCCGTCCCACCCGGGTGCGCCAGAGCTGCGCATGCCGGTCATCCGGCTGACTCAGGATCCAATGGTGTTCCACTCGCACCGCGTTCGGCTGGTTGACCAGCCGCACCAACTCCCGCTCCCAACTCGGGTCCACCTTGACGCGCCGGGAGGACTCTCCACGGGGATGGGGCAGGTGGAAGTCCACCCGCATCCGCCCATCGGACTCCATTGACTCTTGCACAGTCAGGCCTCGAACCCGAGCCACCAAGTCGAACATCGACATGGCGGGTTGACCCGCCGCCACGGCGACGCCGCCACCCAACGGGGCAACCCGGGCAGGACCAGGAAGAATAGGGGGCGCCGGGGGATGCCCCACCGGAAGAGGGGCCGGCGCCGGAGTCGCACGCGGCCGAGGAGGAAGAAGAAGGGCGGGCGCCCGCCCGGAGTAACTACCGGAGTCCACTGCCATCGGTGTAGACCCACCTTGACCGCCAGACGCCCGCGGCACCGCGGGCAGAGCAACGCCGCCACCCGAGCCCGACGGGGGCACCTCGGGGGCAGCAGGGGTGGACCCGCCACCCGCAGCCGCGGATGAACCACCCGGGCGGGCACCCGCGCCGTCTTGACCCGCCGTCCCGGTCGGGGTGCCACCATAACCGCCCGGCACGCCGACGACGCCGTCTTGAGGTTGAGCCGCGCCGGCACCGGCGACAGAAGCCATCGGGGCCGCCGGAGGAGTAGGGGTAGACGCAGCAGCTACCCGCGGTTGCCCGCCACCCGACGAAGCCGTCGTGCCGCTGCACACGGACGACAAACCGCCCGGAGCACCGTCCGGGGCCACACGAACGGTCACCCGGTCGTCCTCGTCCTCCGACGAGCTCGCTAGGAAGCACTCGGCGGCGGAGGCGGAGACGGGAACGTCGTCCACCATCACCTCTTCCCCCTCTTCAGGCAGGAGGTCGTCCTCGCCCCCGGGTACCTGGGGGTCCGACATGGTGCAACCGGGGTGGCAGGGGCGCCCCTTGCAGAAAAGCCGAGGCCGGCTCGACCCGGTACAGAGAACGCTCGCACGGACGAGCCAGGGAAGCGCGGGCACCCGCGCTTATAACCACACAGCTCAGCACGAGCGATACGGCAGCGCGGGACGACCCGCGCCAGCCGAGCTACGGGGGCGCTCCACCCAGGCACCTGGACCGGAGCCACGCCCCCCCCACACGGGGTAAGCAAGGGGGGTCACCCCCAACCGCCCCCGCGCAACGCGGGCAGTTCCCGCCCCCACTCAATCGTCCACACGAGAGGGGCCCCCCTACCACAAGGCACCTGGTGGCGGATCCGCTTGCACCACCCCTCGGAAAGGGGGGTCGTGAGCAGAACCCGCATCGGGAATTTAACGGTCCGGAAAACGGATCGTGTGTGTACCACACAAAGGGGGGCACCCCCCTCAGACAACCTCGAAAAGGGGTGTCTGTCGCGACGGGGCGCAAAGCCCCACCCGACTGGTAAACGGTCACGCGACCCACTTACATTCGGTAACCCGAATGCAACTCGACCCGAGGACGGGCCGAATCTAAGGGGGGGATATGTAGCAATATGGTTGGCCGTATTGTAACCCTAATATTAGGGGGGCTACTTCTAACCCTTAACTTTCAATTTGATAGTTCGTACTGGTCACGGTATCTATAAGTTACGTATGACCAGAGGGACTTGCATCTTGGGGTGGAGGGTAGTTAGTAGTGTCTCCGAGGGTTTATAACGTGGGAGCCGGTGGCGAATCCACCGCCGGCCAAGGTAGAACAACAAACCCCTCCCATTTGGGCTCCCATCTTGGTCCCGTGGCTTGCGCTCCAAGGACAGCAACCTTGGCCTCCCGGTGACGTTGGTGCCGATCCCCCTTGGTGAGTGTTCCCTGAGAGTGGACGTGCGACGGATCCCTATTGTGCTACAACGTGCCGGTCCCTCCTTGAGTTCGCATCGGGGTAGCCCCGTAGCTGCGGTTGCCTCCCTCGGGCGCCCGAGTGCCTGCTCCCTGGTAGGCCTTGGGTCCTTGGGTCAACCGGAACATGGACTCCCCCAACCGGTTGGGTCGGCCCGCAATCTGCGGAGGTGCCTCCGTACGTACTGCCCATGTAGGCAGGGGCTGGTGGGGGTTACCCGTAACCGGGGCATACCCCGTCGTCCGCACATACGGGACGCGCCGTCCCTCTCCCTCGTTGACCTGGAACTGGGTCCCAGCCGGGGCGATGTACGCTACCGTACCGTGCTCATCAATCACCGGCGTCGCCGGTAGCAACAGGTGGCCCTGTTGGTCAACTAGAGGTTCATCCTCGCCCGTAGGGGTATGTTCGGTCGCCACCAGTACTGGTGCGGCCTTACGTTCCACCTTCTCTTGCCTCGGTACCGGGGTAAGATTGAGCTTGGTCCCCTCACCCTTGGGCTTTGAGGCCAGAGCACACTCCGGGTGTAGAACCCGGTAGGCGTCCCCTAGGGACTTGCACATATGCATCAGTCGACTGAAGTTCGTCCGTGCCGTGTTGGCTCCCCGTGCGGATATCCGCACGTAGTTGGGTACTCCTGCGAACAGGATGGCCCGTAGTTCCCCTTCTCCGAGGAGCTTCCCCAGCTCGTAGTCGAGCTCTTGAATCCGTCGTCCGAACATCTCCTCATCCTCCCAGCTCTGGGCGGTGGCAGTGCGCAGGGCCCGGTAGTGGTCCTCGCACTTGTCCTCACTGAGGTAACTGCTCAGCAGCTCCTTGAGGATCCCACGGTAATCCATGGGGGTGGCCTCGACCCTCATTCCCGGCATCGGGGATGCCTGGCAAAGAATGCCTCGCACCCGTTCATCAACAAAGAAAGGGAGGATCTCCAGGGCCAGCCCCTCGTTAACGAGGGCCTTGTCCGCGGCTGCCTTGAAGCTAGTCAAGAAGCCGATGACTGCCAACGGGCGTCCGTTCGGCCCTCCGAACATAGGGACTCCCTTCATAAGGGTCTGCATAGAGCGAATCGCTCGGTGCGACGTATTACGCATCGATTCCGATACGGTGGTAGATCGGTCTTCCAAACGATAACGTTCGGGAGTCAGTACCGACCTGAAGACTTCGTTGACGATCTCCGTGTCAGCGTCCTGGATATCCAGTCGCTTAGCCAGTTGATGAGCAAACTCATCGGACTCCATCCGCTTCAGTAGGCTCGCAGTTACCTGCGCGGTCATAGCTTCCACCACTGAAGATGGTACTTCAGGCGTCGGCACTTCGGGAACCCGAGTTGCCTGGCCTCCTTCGTCGTGGGGATACTGTGAGAGGGTACCCCCTCCGCCAATAACCGACTCTCCACCGGCGTAAGTATCCGCCGGGTCGTGTCCGCGGAGTCCGCTTCGGGTGCTCCGAGCGTATCGCTCCGTGTGACTCCGTTCCAACTCTGCCGACGAGTCGGATCCATACCCCATTGTGTCCGGGGGTTGTCCAGGAGTAGCAACACCGGGGTTGACCCTGGTGGACTCCGAAAGTAGTCCGGCCGGTTCGAACCGTACTGGTGTGGGAGGAACACGACGGGGTCCCGTCGTGTGGCGTGTTGACATCAACACTGCCATTGCGTCCTCCGTCCGATCTTGACGGGCGTCGAGTCCGGAAAACCGGGCCTCGATGAGGGCCAATGATGCCATCAGGGAATCCCCTGGTGAAGGAGGCGGCGGAGTGAGGTCGGTCGACGACAGTTGAGGCGGGCCCCCGCCTCCTGCCGTCCGAGCCGTGCCAAACGTCGATCCGGCACCTGAGAGCATTGGCGTCTCAATGTTGTCGATCGGGTTCCCGATCTCGGTTCCCGTAGTCACCTCCGGGGTCGGCGTCGACGCCGATCCGTCATCTTGAACGTTCCCCGTCTCTTGGGTAGACATAGTCACAATCAGTCAACCGACGTAACAATCACCACGAATAAGAGAGCGAGGGGGTAGATTGGGGAGAGCAACAGTAGATCACAGTCAAAGGTAAAAACTCAACACAATCGATCAGGTCGCAACACCACGAGTACAAGAAAAGGACCGGATCCCTATCCGTGTGCCAGGGCCGAAGACGGCGTCACCACAAGGGTGACGGAAACCCGTCCCCTGCTGCTCCACCAATGTAGCACAATAGGGATCCGTCGCACGTCCACTCTCAGGGAACACTCACCAAGGGGGATCGGCACCAACGTCACCGGGAGGCCAAGGTTGCTGTCCTTGGAGCGCAAGCCACGGGACCAAGATGGGAGCCCAAATGGGAGGGGTTTGTTGTTCTACCTTGGCCGGCGGTGGATTCGCCACCGGCTCCCACGTTATAAACCCTCGGAGACACTACTAACTACCCTCCACCCCAAGATGCAAGTCCCTCTGGTCATACGTAACTTATAGATACCGTGACCAGTACGAACTATCAAATTGAAAGTTAAGGGTTAGAAGTAGCCCCCCTAATATTAGGGTTACAATACGGCCAACTATATTGCTACAATGGCACTCCCCGACTGCGCACCTGAGACTCTCAGCCCCACCTACCCCCTCCCCCACTTCTTCCCCGCCAGGAAGGCCTATGCAAGTGCCTCATAAGGAATCGGAGTAGCGGACCTGGCCGTCTTTGTGTGAGCAGTCGAGGGGGCTGCCCAGGCGGCCAGCGGAGGACTGTCAGCGGAAGGGACAGTGATGGAAACATAAGGGGCAGAGACGTGGCCCATTTTTCGTTATTTTCCGGTGTGTGCTGACGGTTGCGGCGTCAGCGTCGTCGGCGGCGGCGTTGGCCACGCCACCTGGGCTGACGTCGCCGCCCTCCGCTTCGCGGCCGCCGCGGCCGCTGGGGAGATCACCGAGGCTGGCAGTTGCGGTGCCCACTCGTGGGCGCTCTCGGCGCAGGCCAAACGAACCTGCGCGATGCTCGTTACGGGGACGAGCTCCCTCTACAAAGGGGCGTCCTGGGACTGTAATGCACATCAACCCATTGCGCTTGTAAACCCCATCTGCGGTCAGGTATTTGCTGTACTGTTAGACTATTCAACTTACGGTCGAATCAGGCCCCCAATCACGCCCGCTGCGGCCGGGGCGAGACGCGTGATCACGTGCTATATCACACATGAGATTACGCAAAATACGTGATCTTACGTCATGTGCGGGGCGTATTACCCAAACCTAGTTAGGAGCAATCCTTTGACAATATGTTTCATCGAGACTCTCAATATTCCTCTGTGTGGACACCGCTGGCCAGTGATAGTAAATGTCTGCCGCACAGAAGTTTCATGAACTTCTGTGGTGTGTACGAAGAAACAAAATGGAGCAAAACCAATGTCTTAATGAACTCTGTCACGTCCACCTGTCGACGTCACGAAGTGAAGGGACGGTGGCCCAATTTCAGGGAGGTCGCCGACCAGATCGATACGTATGCCTCGTTGAGTCCAGTGTGTTTTGACGGCCGCCAAGGCATTCAAGTACGTTCTTACTGCACGTTCTCTTTGAACACGAGAACACAGTTCTCACCACCTCTTGGATTACCTGTACTCTATCGGAGCTTCGCGATGTCACAGGACTTCTTTGGCACAGAGTCAACGCAATGTGTGAAGATGAATCGTGGGCTGCATTCTTTCCGCCTGCAGCAGACCTAGGCGACACGTGGCACACGAAGCTTTCCACGCTTCGGACGCTGTTCATCACGCCCTCCGATTCTTGACTGGTCTCTGCAGTCGCGACTCGCCCGCACACA
Organism: Pyropia yezoensis; assembly: GCA_009829735.1. Lineage (NCBI taxonomy): Eukaryota > Rhodophyta > Bangiophyceae > Bangiales > Bangiaceae > Pyropia > Pyropia yezoensis. Next base: position 25,592,403 of record CM020620.1, read on the forward strand.
CCGTCGCTATGCACTGTTGTCTCCCGCGGCTACCACCCTCCTCTCGTAGATACTCTTTTGAGAACCGCCTTCAGCACGCACGGCCCGGAAGACACCAAAGAACACTTCCACAACGCTACATACTCGTCGCTTCGTGCAATGACATTAAAGGTGGATTCCATATGGCTAGGCGGCTGAGCATGACCCCTTTTTGACCGGCCGTAGCTTCGCTGTTACGCAAGCGTTCTGCAATCTGCCTTCTCGCGTGGCTAGGGCAGCTCAGGTCGTCTCATTCTGAGTGCTTTCTGTATCCCATATTGCCGCGACGCTCGTACAGCAATACTATCCGCACGATCAGGCTCGCAAAATCGGACACTTTTGCACACATATGAGGGGGCCATGAGCTCATTGACTGTGGGACCGAAGTGGCGTCTTTACAAAACGTGTATAGACACCCATAGACACCTTTTGGTGCCTTTGCAAGGGTCTCGCATGGCTTGTACGATGCAGGAGGTGAAGCGCAAGAAGCGCATATCTGCGTGCCAGCCTACAGATGTCATGAGGTGAAAATATTTGAAAACTCCATTTGATGGGGTCTACTTGTGAATTGTGCATTGCCCACTGGCCCTGATTCCACCGTGTCCAGTATGGATCGTGTGGCGTGGTATACTGTACGCGGGGAGGAGGTGGGGAGGAGAGACCAGCGAGCGTAGCGCTGCGAGAGCAGACAAAGCGACCCAGCGTTTGGTGACCTGGGCCAGGCAACGTGGGGTGGGGGGGAGCGGCAAGCATAGGGAGAGAGGGAAGCGGGAGCAAACGAGGAAGCACAGCGTCCAGGAGGGTGGAATGTCGGGGGAGGCGGAAAAAGGCGGAGCGCCAAGCGAGGGGATAGCTGAGGCAACGGTGGGGATCGCGGAAAGAGGCAAGGCAACAGACGAGGTGGCAAAACGTCCTGGAGAACGGAAAGTTGGGGGTGGAGGGAGGGGCCGCGGGGAAGGCGAGCAGCCAGAGGGAGGCGGGTGCTACGAAGCTGAGCAGTACCCGGCGGGGCGAAAGGTATGAGGAGGTGGGGGGGCTGGGTTGGGAGCAGAGTGACAGCGTGGTGCGGCAAATGAAAAGGCGAATATGTTTCCTGGAGGGCAGGGAGTAGAGGAGGGGCGGGAGGGAGGGTGTGAAAGGGCAGCGGGACGCTGGTGCAGACGAGGCGCTGGCCCACATAGCGGTGTTGCGCGCAAGGGAACTCCGGATGGGGGGGGCGTCAACTAATGGGGCAGCGGGACGCGAGAGCATACGAGGCCGTACCGCGTCGTGTGGGACGAGGAGAAGGAACCGTCGTTGTAGCGCACCAGCGCTGTCGCATCGACCATACTGCCCTTCGCTCCTGGGGTGCGCGCCAGTCTCAAAAGCTGAGCTTTTACACACAACTTCTGGTGTCAACAAAGTAGCCCCCATAATTAAATTTCGAGGCCATGCAGGAGAGAGAGAGAATGTCCGCCGTCCGAAGCGCACATGAGAGGACGTAAATCGCAATACGTCACCCGTACGGCTGCTACATGCACTTTTGAGAAACCGCCTTCCGCACGCACGGCCCGGAAGACACCAAGGAACACTTCCACACAGTTACAGGTCGCCGCGTGCAACAGGCGCTTCACCAGGTCGATTTTTGCATCCGCCTAGCTATATGGAATATACCTTTAGTCCAAGTCTCAGGCGTCTTCGCGTCCAGTAGTACAGACGTTCTCTGGTTGTATGAGGCAGAGGGACAAGGAGTAAGAGTCATTGAAAACGACAGATAGAAGGCAGCATTCAGATATAGAGAGCGACGCGTGGGAGACGCAGGTTTTGGCGAGGTTCATGCTATTCACGGGCGTCCATGGGCTGCTATGTACATACCCTTGTTGATAGCCACGCACACGAGTACACCGGGGACAGGGACGCTACATTTAGTTCGTGTGTATGATTACCAGGCAAGCAACTATCCCGTTCCCGTGAGGCCATTCTCTCATGATCGGTCCTTGCCTGCAACAGAACCGGTGACAAGTGTTGACTTGACGTTGTCCAAAGGGCCGAGAAGGAGTGCACACTGTGAGAATACATAACGTGCGCCCAACCATTGAGCAAGGCTGGCGATGCTCATGCTTGAATACCTTCCTCCGTGTGGCATATGTACAGGGACATAACTCACACACGTTGCTGACGTCATGCCCAGGTACCCATCATCGATCTCCACGCCTGACACACCCGCACCCCTTTGGGGGGACTTGGTCCTGCAACAGTGGTCGCGGCACGTTCGGCGACAGCATGGCAGGGTCACATGGCAAGGCGAAAAGCCCGCCCTTGCGCCACAGGAGTTCCTGTGCCCAGAAAAAATCAGCGCAGCGTCGACGTGAACAACTCCTCCAATACGTACACTCTTGGAGGACCGTGAAGTCTGCAAAAAAAAGCCACACAGCGCGCCGGAAATGACGTCGACGTCGTCGTGGCATGTGGAGGAGCGTTTCCATAACGTCGCTCTATAAGATGGAGCGACACAAGCAATGCCACCACGACCTGATTGCCAGTTTTCTCAGATCCCATTGGACGCTCAACATTTGGCTGGCGTACTGCAGCCTGTCCTGTGGGACACGCACGGCTGCTCTTCAGAAAAGATGGCGTCGCGGTACTGGCGGAAGCAATTCGAAAAGCCCCACGTAGGTGTACAGCTCCGTCGCCCGCCCCTGAGACTCCCCCCTCAAGAGATGCCGCGCCGCAGGAGATGCCGTCACATACGTCCAGGGGTTGGGCGCCGGCGCCATCGAGGAAGATGGGCGCAGGGCGAGGTGGCCGGTGGACAGGGAGGGGGCCTACCATAGAATTGTGGAACAGGAAGGAGTGACTGGGGTGCAGAATGGGGGCGGGGAGCGGGCAGAGGCGGGAGCATCCTACAAGCATGGACCAAGGGCCAAAGAGGCCTGCGTGCCGCCGCCTCTCACCAAATCTGTCGTGGCAGGAAAAAGAAGTCCGATTGCAAAGACGTTGACACGCGATTAAAAAAAATGGTCGTTGAGAAAGTGGTCTCCAGCTGGCGTGCCATTGGACCGCCCTGTGCTCTAGTCGACCCAATGGGATGCTGCTACAGCGCGCGCCAAGTTCGGGCACCAGGAGCGCTGTCGACGTCGACCGCGTCTCTTCACCCACACCCCCGCCAGCACCTGTTTCTTCTCGTTGCTGCGGCGACACCCGCCTATATCCCACCCCACCACCCCCCCCCCCGCGCCGCCCTCCGACCCCCTCCCTCCCAGCTTGGCGCACGGTCGCCATGGCGCCGGCCAAGGCGCCGGCCCGCGGCGGCGGTGGCGGCAAGATGATCCAGTACATCAACTGCCGTATGCGGCTGACGCTGGACGACGGGCGGACGCTCATTGGTAAGCTGTTGGCCTTTGACAAGCACATGAACGTGGTGCTGGCCGACACGGAGGAGTTTCGGCGGACGCGGAAAAAGAAGGCGGCTGCCGCCGCCGCTGCCGCTGCCGCCGCTGCGGGTGCCGCGGGGGGCGCCAATGGGGCCGCCGCCGCCGCCGCCTCCCCCGTCGCGGGCGCCGGGGTGGAGAAGCGCACGCTCGGCATGGTCATCCTGCGTGGGGAGTGTGTGGTGGCGCTGACCGTCGAGTCCCCGCCGGCGGTGGCGCGGAAGAAGGCGCCCAAGCTGCCGGCGTCCGTGTCCAAGGCCGCCCCCGCCGGACGGGGCGTCGCCGCCGCCGCACCGCCGCAGCTGTACGGGCCCGCCGGGGGGGCAGGGGGCGGGGGGGGCAAGCCCGCGGGGCCCACCGGCGTCGGCGGGGGGGGGGGCGGGGGGGGTGGCCCACCGCCGGGGGGGGGGGGCGGGGGGATGCTGCCGGCTGGCCGCGGCTACGCCCCCGGCCCGGCCATGCGCGGCGTCGTTGGCGGCGGCGGCCCGCCGCCGCCGCCGTCCCTGGGCGGCGGCGGCCCGGGGCCGATGGGCGGCGGCGGCAGTGGCGGCGGCGGTGGTGGCGGAGGTGGTGGCGGCGGTGGCGGCGGTGGTGGCGGCGGCGGGCCGCCGCCCCACATGGGCCCGCCCGGTGTCGGGGGCGCCTACGCGCAGGGGGGCATGCCCGGCGGGGTCCCCCCGGGGGGTATGCCGCCCTATGGGGCTGGCGGCGTGCTGCCGCCGCACCTGCCGCCGCCCGGCTATGGGGGCAACCCGGCGGCGGCGGCGGCGGCCGCCGCTGCGGCGGCGCAGATGGCGGCGGCGGTGGCGTATGGGGGGGGCATGCACCCGCCGCCGGGGCCCGGTGGGATGCCCCCGCCGCCGGGGGGGATGCCCCCTCCGCCGGGGGGGATGCCGCCGCCGCCAGGCGGGATGCCCCCGCCGCCGGGCGCCATGGGCCGCGGCTACCCGCCCATGGGGGGGGGGGGATGCCCCCGCCGCCGGGGGGGCGGGGGGGGGGGCGTGGCCGGGGCTACCCGCCGGGGCCACCGCCGGGTGGGCGCAAGTGGTAGGGAGGTTGGGAGCGGGGGGGGGGGGGGGGGGGCTGGCTTTTGTACGGCGTTTACGTTCCAGAAGTGGGGGGGGGGGGGGGAGCGCAGGCATAGAGTCCAGCGGCGGGGGCAGCGAGGCTGGCTGGGTGCCTTTTTTTTTTCTTCTTTCTTTGCTCGTGCGCTTCCCGGTTGGTTTCTTGTAAGGAGTGTGGGGCGCCGTGGCGGGTGGCGCATCTGCCCTCCCTCTCTTGACCTCTCACCGTCGTCTCACACGCCCGCCCATGCCTCGCGTCATCCGCACTCTTTCTTTGTTTCCTTCCGCCGGTGCACGCCTTCCCGCCAAGCCTCCTCTGCGTCGACCACCGCGCTGCCCATAGGGACGTACAGCACATGCAGTACGGTATAGAACATGCATGCACGCGGGTGGCCCTCTTTGGTGCGCACGCCCCCCCCTCCCCGCCCTCGGCAGCCGGGACGCGCGGCGTCGCCGCCTCTGTGGCCTGCAGCGCCACACCCGTCCGTCCCCCCGGCCTTCAGGAGTTTTTCCCGCAAGAGGAAATTTTGGCCGCTCCCGCGAATTCCACAGTAGGCAACAACGCCCCCTCCCCCCACCGGTGGGGTCGGCCCCTGGAAAAAGAAAAAAACACGCCAAGCCACACACCCACCCCACCCACCCACCCACCCACCCCCCCCCCCTCCCCCATCGTCCCCTCCTCTTCTTCCAATCCCCTCCTCTCTCTTGTTCTTGACTGTCCCCCTCGACGGGCCCCGCCTCCCCCTTACCCCTACCCCCCACCCTCTTGGGTTGCCCCTCTTTGTTGTTGTCGTTGTGACGTGACGAGGAGGGGGGGAGGGGCGCGCCCGCCTCCCCCGCCGCCGCCGCCGCCGCCAACGACGCCGCGGTCATGGCCACGACGCGGCCGCCGCGCGGCTGGGCGGCCGCCCCCGCCCCCGCCGCCCCTGCACACGCCCCGGTGGCCTCCCCCCCCTCCCCGTCGGGTGGTGGCCGTTCCGCCCCTGTTGTCGACGGTGGCGTCACGCCGCTCCCCGCCCGGCCCGCCGGGGGCGCCCCTCGCCCCCCCCCCGCGCCCCCCGCGTCGTCGCCGGTCGGCACGTCTTCCTCTATGCGCCCGGGCTCTTCCCCCCGGCGTGTGCCCGCGGCTGCCAAGCACCCCCTCGCCCGCGGCAAGGCCGCGCGCCGCACCCTCCCCCCCCGGGTGGGGTCCCCCCTCGTCGGTGGCGGTGCGTCGTCCGCGTCGTCGGCGGTGGCGGTGGCGGCGGCGGGCGTTCAAGGAGGTCCGGGCGTCCCCGACGGGGACGCCCGCCCCGCCGGTCTCCCCGCCCCCCCTCTGACGCTCATCTTTCGTGATCATCCCCCGTCGCGGGCGTCGCGGCCGGCGGAGGAGGGGGTAGGGGCGGAGGACCCGCCCGGCGGTTCGGTCGCCGCCGCGTCGGACGTTGCGGGTGCCCCTGCCCCCCCCTTGACATTTATCTTTCGTGATCACCCCTCCGCACCGGCGTCGGTGCCGCGGAGGGAGGGCGGAGAGGGGGGGGTCGCCGCCGCGTCGGACGCGGCCGCCGCTGCCACGGTTGCTCTGCCCCCGTCGGGTGGCCCGCCATCGTCGTCGAGGGGTGATGGGCCTTTGGCGACGAAGCGCACCGCGTCCACGTTGGCTCCCTCATCGGCGGTCTTGGCGGGCGCCGCGGGCGCCACGGCGGCGACACTGGCGGCGACGCGGGGGGGAGGCGGCCACCATGACGACCCCGGCGGCACCGTCACACAGCCGCAACGGCGTCCACGAGCGTTGGTTGGGTTCGGCTGCAGGGCCGTCCGTCTTGAACTTCGTGGCGCCCGTGCAGGTTATCCTCCTTATGAGGACCCTCTCGACGATCATGGCAGTGAGGACAGTGACGGTGGCGGCGGGGAGGATGGTGGCGGCGGGGAGGATGGTGGCGGCGGCAGCAGCAGTGGCGGTGGAGACGGTGGTGTCAGTGGTGGAGACGACGGTGGTGGCGGTGGTGGCACTCTGCCCGCTTCTATCGTTGTTCCCGCCGCCGGCGCCGCCCGTGCGGGGAAGGCGCGGCTGCCCTCGAACGGGCCCGTGGTTGTTGAAGCGCCCGTTCTCCGTAAGCGGCCGCGCCGTGTCCCGCTCCGGTTTCGTCGCCCTGACGACACTCCTGGTGATGGCGGTGCGGCTGGCCGTGGCGGCGCTGGTGGCGCTGCGCCCGCCGCCGCTGTCGCATCCACCACCGATGCGTCCGCTGCGGAGACGGCGCGGCTACCCTCCAACGACGCCATGCTTGTTCAAGTCCCCACCGCCCACAAGCGGCCGCGGCGCGAGTCTTCTCGGCATCGTCCCCCTGGCGGCCTTTGCAGTGGGGATGGCGCCTGCGGCGAGGGTGGCACCGCGCTGGCTTCCGCGGTGGCCCCCGCCGCCGCCGTCGCGCCTGTAAGGACGGCGCGGCTCCCCTCCAACGGCGCTGTTGGCGCGGGAGCCCCCGTCTCACAGACACGGCCGCGCCGTACGGCACGCCGACAGCGATCCTCTGGTGTTACCCGCGGCGTCAACGGTGGTGACAGCGGTGTCGGTGGTGCCGTGGGTGGTAGTGCTGGTGGATGTGGTGGTGGCACTGCGCCGCCCGCTGCCGCTGCCGCTCCCACCGTCGCTGCCGCCGCTGCGGTGACGGCCGGTGGCCCCGCGGCGGGCACGCGCAAGCGCACCACGTCACCTACGTCTGTGATCGACGTGGTCGTTAGTGCGGCCACGTCGGTGACGCGGCCGGCCAAGCGGCGGGCCTCCGCCCCCACCCCCGCCGCGACCGCCCCTGTCGCAGCCGCAGCGGGTGCGGCGGCGGGCGGCGCTGCCGCCCGTTTCCTCGCCACCGCCCCTCGGCTGCCAGCGATACGGGCGCCCGCGGTGCGGCGCGGGGGGGTGGCGGCGGCCGTGGCGGCAGCGGCTGCCGTCGCGGCGACCGCAACGGCGACTGCCACGGCGGCGGCCCCGCAAGGTGCATCATCTCCGTCGTCGTCGTCGCCGCCGCCGCCGCCGCCGCTGCCGCCGCCGCCGCCGTTGCCACGCGGCCGCCGTGCGTCGGCTGGGGGTGGGTCACCCTCAGACACGGCCGCGCGGGCGGCGCTGGAGCGCAGCGTCCGCGCGTGGCTCGATAGCTCCCCGTGTGTGAAGGGTGCCGATGGCGGCGGTGCGGGCGGCAGTGGCGGTGACCGGGGCGGTGGTGGGGGCGGCGGGGGCGGCAGCCACCGCGGCAACCCGGCGGCGACAGGGCTCGCAGCCGCCGCGGCGGTGGCCGCGGCGGTGGCCGCGGAAGCCGCCCCCGCGTTTGCCGCCGCCCGTGCGGCGACGACGGCGCCCGCCGCCCCGCGGGGGGCGGCGGGCAAGCGCAAGCGCGGCCGCAAGGCCGCGCCCGCCCGCCGACAGCGCGTCGGCGCCAAAACCCATCCGGGCGAGGATGTGAAAGCCGAATCGCCGGCGGCGGCAGCGTCGGCCGCCGGCACCGGCGCTGCCGGGCTACCACTACGCCGTACCCTCCCACGGTGGCTGTCGCGGCCGTTTTTGGACCCCCCCGTTCCGGCAATAACGGCGGCCGCCACCTCTGTGGGCGTTACACACACTCCCTTATTGGGCAGTCACCGTCTGCTGCCGCCGCCGCCGCTGCCAACGACGTCTGTCCCCCCTCACGTGGCGGCCGCGGCGGCTGCCGCGGCCGTGCTCCGTGACATGGCCCCCCCGCACGGGTGCTTGCCGCCGCTGCCGCCGCCGCCCCTTTCCGAAGGCGCCACGCCGCCGCCCCCACTGGCGGGGGTGCCCCCGCCAGTGCGCGCCGCATCCGCGCCGCCCGTGTCGTTGTGGCAGTCGTCGCCGCCCCGTCCGGCGGCAGGGGTAGAGGGGGAGGTGGCGCAGGCGTGTCTGGATATGCCGTCGCGGCCACCCTCCCCGCCGCCGCCGTCGCCGCGGCGGTCGCCACGTGCGGCGCCGTCGTGCTCGCCGTCGGCGGCGCGGTCGTCGCACGGGGAGCTCCCCCCCCCGCTGTCGCCGTCGCCATTGGCGTTGGCGGCCCCGCCGGTCATAGCCGTCGTGGCGTCGCAGTCGGCGGCATCACCTGCGGCGACGGCGTCGGCGGCTATTCCCGTGGCAGCCGACGCGGCGACCGTCGAGCAGGTAACGGCGCCAATGTCGCCGGGGCCGGTGTCGCCGCCGTCGCCACCGCCGGAGTCTTCGCCACCACTGTCGTCCCCGCCGCGGCTGCCGCCGCCGCCGTGTTCCCCACCGCCGCCGTCGCCCCCGCCCCCGCCATCACCGCCGCCGTCTCTGCCGCCATCCCCACCAGCAACGACCGCCGTCGCGTCGGGGGTGCAGGACGTGCCCCCGGCGGCCGGCGCCGCTGCCACAGACGCCGCCACTGGTGCCCCGTCGCCGGCGTGCCCGCCGTCGGTGGCGGCCTCCACTCCCTCCGCGGCACCCGCTACGCCGCCGCCTCTGCCGGGGTGCGATGGGGGCTCCTCCCGCCGCGGCGACGCAGCCAATGACGCGGAGAACGCTGCCAACGGCGCGGCCGACGACGCGGCCCGCGACGCGGCCTACGTCGCGGCTTACGATGCGGCCAACCGTGCTGCAAACAACGCAGTTGCTTTTGCGGTGGGCGCGGCGGCCCGCCATGCCGCCTGGACCGCCAACGGCGTTCTGTCGTCCCCGTCGGTGGCCGCCTCCTCCTCCGCCGCGGCACCCGCTACGCCGCCTCTTCAGCAGGGGTGCGGTGGGGGCTCCTCCCGCCGCGGCGACGCGGCCGGTGACGCGGAGGACACGGCCAACGACGTGGCCGACGCAGCCAACGATGCGGCCAACAACGCGGTCGACGATGCGGCCAACAGCGCGGCCGACGACGCCGCCAGCGGTGCTGCCAACGACGCAGATGCTGCTGCGGCCGCCGCGGCAGCTGCGGCGGCCCGTCATGCCGCCTGGGCCGCCCGGGTGGCGATCGACCTCGGCCTAGTGTCACCCCACTCGGTGTCATCGCGCCCGGCGCCACCCGCGCCACCGCCAATGCCGCCGCTGGGCGCGTCTGCGGCGGCCACACCCGTGGCCGCGTCGGTGGTGGCAGGGGGGGCGTGCCGCAGCGGTGGTGACTTTTGGGGTCGGGGCCGGGGGGGCGGCGCGCCGCAGCGGCCGCCGTCGCCGCCGCTGGCGCCGTCGCCGCCGCCGGCGCCGTCGCCGCCGTCGTCAGCCCCGCCGCCGGCGCCGGCGCCGCCTGCCAGGCGGTGGCTCAGCGGCAGCGGCCGCGGCATTGGCAGCGGCGGCAGCTGCCGCGTTGCAGGCACCGACGTGGCGGCGAACAGCGACGGCAGTGGTGACAGCGACGGTAGCCGCGGGACGTGGGATACGGCGCGGATGGCGGCAGCGCTGGCGCGCAACTTTGGCGCCCCCGCCGCCGCGTCGCGGCGGCGGCCGTTGGGGCGCTCCGCCATGGGCACCGTCGGCGGCGGCGGCAGCAGCAGCAGCAGCACCGGCAGCACCGGCAGCACCGGCAGCAGCAGCGACGGCGGCCACAGCGGCAGCTATGACAGCGACCGCACCGGCGGCGGCCGCTGCCGTGTCGACGGCGGCGGCGGTGGTGGGCGGTCCTCCACCTGGTCTGCGTCGGGCTCCCCCCCGCCGCCGCCCCTGGCGCGCGCCGACCGGTACATCCGCAACGCGGCGGCCATCCCGCCGCTGCGCCCGCCGTTCCGGTCCCCCCCCCCCCTGGGCGCCACGCGCATTGCCGACGCGGCCGTCGCGCTCGGCGCCCACCGGCGCCTAAACCCATGGGCCCAGTCCGAGCGCCTGGCCTTCCTCCACGCCTACTGGGCACACCCAAAGGACTGGCGCCGCATCGCCGCCGCCGTCGGGCCGGCGAAGACCCCGGCCGACTGCGTGCGGCACTACTACGCGGTCAAGCTGCGGGTGGGGCTGAAGGGGCTCCCGGCGTTGGGCGGCCGCAGCAGGGGGGCCCGCCGGGCGGCGTTTGGGCGGCTGGCGGCGGTGGGGCACAACCGTCGGCGCGGGGGGGGCGGCGGGGGGGGGGGGGGGGGGAGGACGGTGGCGGCCGTGGCGGCGGCGGCGGCGGCGGCGGCAGCGACGGCAGCCGCGGCGGCGGCGGCGTCGGCGGCGACGGCGTCGGCTGCGTCAGCCGGAGGAGGTGGGTGCAAGGCTGCCGGCGCGGCGGGGGCAGTGGCGGGGGGGATGTGCGGGGGAAGGTCAGCGGGCGGCTTCGGTGGTGGCGGCGCGGGTTGAAGGGGAGCTGGGAGAGAGGGGGGGTAAGCGTCGTGACGCCCGGCTGTGGCCGTGGGGGGCTCGGCACGCCCGCGTCACACGGCGGGGTGCCCCCCCCGATGGTGTGCGCCCCCCGCCCCCCCCCCCCTCCCGCGCCCCTGTGCGCGCCGGCGCGCCCGCCGTGTGTGTTTTTTTTCTTTTTCGACGTCCACGCAGTGGCGGCCGCGCCGTGCCGTGTGACGCTACTGATGGCGGCGGCGGCGCCAAAGGCGGTGACGGCGGGTGGTGGCAGCGGCTGTGCGGCATGCAGCGGCGGCGGCGGCTGCAGCCAGCACCGCCGCTGGTGCTGGGCCACGCCGGCGGGCGACGCGGCAGGCGCGGCCGACGCGTCGGCGGCCGCGGCAGGGGTGCCGCCGGTGGTGCCGCGGCGGCCGACGGCCCGTCGCGGCACCGCCAGCGCCGCGCGCGCTGGCGGCCCGGAGCTGCAAGCGGCGGAGCCCCGTCGACCGCGGCGGCGGCGGCCTCTCCCCCCGCCGCCCGTGTCACTGTACAGTACACGACGACTCTTTCCAGACACGGTACGGTGGGCGTACGCACGCCGGTGGGCGGCGGGCGGTCGGGCGGGCGGGCGTCGACGCCCGCGTCGTGCCGCCCGGCAAGCCAAGAAGAGGGGGAGGGGCGGAGACTGTGGCCTCTCGTCCCTGCCCCCCCCTGACCTCACTCTGCCGCGTCCGTCTATTTCTTCTCTTTTTTTTTTAATCCACTGTCTATCTTCTGTTTTTCTTCTCCTTGTCTACTCCGGCCCCCACGTGGGAGCCCCCGGGTGCCCGTCCGCGCCTCCCGCGCGTGTCGCGAGCGGGGGCTGTGGCGCTGGTGTTTTGCTCCTCCAAGTGGCGGGGGTGCAAAGCGGGGGAGGTGGGGTAGGTATAGCCCGCAGCGAGGTCGGGCACCTGTGCGGGTGTCTGTGTCATGATTGGCGCGTGGCGTCGTTTCGCACCCCCGTGAGGCGTCGCGGCTGTTGGTTTTTTGTCGGGCAGCAGGGACGGAGGCGGCCGGGCGGGTGTCGTGGCGGCGGGGTGTGAGGGGGGGGGGGGGGGGGGGGGGGGGGGGGGGGGGGGCCCGCGCGCCGCCCGCTCCCTGCGACCCCCCCCTGCCCCCCGTCACGCCCCGGTGCGCCGCTCCCTGCCGGCGGTACCCTCCCCCCCCCCCCCCGCAGCGCCCGCGGCGGCCGCCGCGGGAGGGGACCGCGGTCACGGCGCCCAGGCGCAGGCCCTCCCCCCTCCCGCTTCCGCGAGCCCCTCACCCTCCCTCCAGGGCGGCACCCGCTACCGCTACAGCACCGCCGCGGGCACGCTGCCGGGGGCGCCCGCCCAGGCGGGGGCGGCGTGGAAGCCGTGCCACACCTCTGCGCTGTCCAGCCGGGCCAGCCGCCGCCGGCGGCCGCCGGGCTCCTCCCCCCTGTCGCCCCCACCCGTGGCACCCCCCCGACTGGCGTCCGTGGCTGCTGCTGCCGCTGCTGCCGTCGCTATCTGCCCTGCGGGACGGGGGGGGGGCAGGGTCGCCGCCATGGCGGCGGCGACCGTCGCGGCCGCCTCGGGGGGCACCGCCACCCCCGCCCGCACGGCGGCGGCGAGCCGCGCGAGCGCCCGGTCCAGCCGGGCCTCCGAGTCCCCCTCGGCGCCGTCGGCCGCCCACTGGGAGGCCCAAAAGTCCGACCCCCCGCCGCCGCCGCTGGACGGAGGGGGGGGGGGGGGGGGGGGCGGTCGTGTGGGGGAGGGTGGCGGGCGCCCCGCCGCCGCCGGCGGTAGGGGGGTGGCACACGGGCGGGGGGGGGGGGATGGCATCCGCGGGGGAGGTGCAAGGGCGGGGGGGGTGACGGCGGCGGCGGCGCGTGCGGTGGCGTCTGGGCTTGGCGGACGGCGGCGGTGGCGCCGCCGATGGGGCCGCCGCACCGCCGACGCTGCGTCGGCCGTGGCCGCCGCCGCCGCCGTCGGCGTCCTTGCCGTCACCCCGCGCTGCAGGCGTGGACGGGTTGACAGCCGCGGGGTTGACTGCGTCGCCACCAGTGCCAGTGACGCCGCCGCCGCCGCCGCCGCTTCTCCCACCGTGGCCGTCGCCGCCGTTACTGATCCCGCGACGCCGCCCACCACGTGGCGTGTGCGGCGGCAGGCGCGGCGCATTACCGGGCGCAGCAGCCGCTGCCGGCGGTGGCGCAACGGCGGCGGCGGCGGCGGCGGCGGCGACGGCGGCGGCGGCGGCGGCGGTGACGGCGGTGCCACTGTCCCGCGTGGCCTGCAGCGGTGGGGCGTGCCAGTCGCCGCCCCCCTCCACCCCCCCCACCCCCCACGGGGGCGGCGGCGGCCGCTTGGTGTGGCCCAGCGCGGGCGGCGGCCCCGCCGCGGCGGCGGTGGCGGCGGCGGCCGCCGCCCGCCGCCGCCGGTACCGCCGCCGCCACGCGACGGCCGCCGCGATGGTGGCGGCGGCAACGGCCGCCGCCGCGGCGGCGAGCGCGCCGCCAAGGACCGCCGCCGACGGGCCGCCGCTGCCGCCAATGGTGGCGCGGAGGGAGGCGGCGGCGGCCCCGCCGCTGCCGCCGCCGCCGCTGCTGCCGCTGCTGCCGCTGCCGCTGCCGCTGCCGCTGCCGCTGCCGCTGCCGCTGCCGCTGCCGCTGCCGCTGCTGCGAGGGGAGGGGGGGGGGGACTGCGTGGCGCGCCCCCCCCCCGCCGCTGCCACCGCCGCGTGCAAGGGGAGGGGTGGGGGCATGGTGCGGGCCCCCTCTCAACAAGGAAGAGTGGAGGGAGGGGGCGGGAGCGAGGGGGGGATGGGGTGTTTCTTGAACTCAAGCAGGGCCGACCTCTGACGACGGGCGTCCGATGACGGCCGAGCGTTGATGGGTGGAGGGGCGGAAGGGTCGGGAGGAGAAGGAGGGGGGAGGGTGGCCCGTGGCGCTACCCGTCTTGGCTGCTGAGCTAAATAGGGTGGCTGGCCGCCGCCGTGCCAAGACGGTGGAGGCGCACGGGCCCCCCTGTGGGAACGCCCCACGCCGTGGCAGCGTGCTGGAGGGTCATGGGGGCCCGCGCCGTGGCCGCTTGTTCCTGCCCCTCCCCCCCCCCCCCCCCCGTCGGTGCCACGACGCCGCCGCCCGCGCCAGCGGCGCCGCCCGCCCGCCCGCCCGCCCGCCCGCCCGCCGCCGCCCCGTCGGCCACCCCTCCCCCCGTGCGTGTGTACTGGACGCGGGAGACTGCGGTGCGTGTCCCGTGGCCAAGCCAAGCCACCTGCCAGGCGGGCTGCCAGCTCACCCAACCCCCACCGGCGCCGTGCCCCCGCAAGCGGAACTCGGAGGGCGCGGGGGGAGGGGGGGGGAGAATAGTCAGTGGGGAGACCCAGTCCGTGGGCGGCTGCCACCGCCTCCCGTCGGTGGGGACCGCCGCGACAGCGCGGCGCGCGGCCGTCGGGAGTGGCGCCGCGTGACGGGTGGCCGCCTGCCGCGGCGGGGCGCGCGACGGGCCACGCGGCCCCCCATGCGGCAGACGCCCCCCTCTCCCGGCCGGCGGCCGGCCTCGCCGACCGATGGGGCGGCGCCACCCCCCCCCCCCCCCCCCAAAAACGACCGGGGGGGAGGTGTGGTGGCGCCGCCGCCACTGCCGCGGCAAGGTGCCGCCGGCCGACGGGGGGGGACGAGGCGCGGCGAGTGACGGCGGCCGGGGCGGCGGGCGCCGCGCCGCCGCGCCGCCCGCCCCGCGCCGACGACGGACCCTCCCCCGCAGACGATGCGGCCGGCCGGCCCGTGGCGCGACTGGCGCCGTCGCTGGCCGCGGCCCCACGACTGTGGAGGGGGGGGGGGGGCCCGCCCGCGGGGGCCCGCGGGGGGCACGCATGGCCACGGGGGGGTGCACCCCCGGTGGGGGCGGGCGCCCCCCCCCCGCGCGGACGCGCCCACCACCCCCCCCCCCCTCCCAGCCGCGCGTGCTCTGCGCCGCCGCAGTGGCGGCGTGAAGAAAATCCAGTCGGCCTGCGGAGCAGACGGACCCCCCCCCCCCCCCCGCCAACGCGGCGGGCCCACCCGCCGACGACTGACCGCCACGGCCTCGGCGGCCACTCTGGCGCGGCCGCCACCGAGGAGTCGGGGGGCGGTGGAGAAGGCCACGCCTGCCGCGGCCACGGCGGGCACCGCAACCGCGGGTGGGTGTCCTGTGGTCCTGTGGTGCGCGGCCTATACATCCACGGATACTGTATGTGTATACCTTCCCCCTCCCCTGTCTGGTCGCCGCGCTGGCGGGTGGGGAGAGGACTGTGGGCGTCGGGAAGAGTGGAAGAAAAAAAAAAAAAAAAGGAGAAAAGCGAAAAACGGCAGAGCACGGTCACGGCAGGACGTTGGGGGACGAGCCGCCGCCGCCGACGCCTCGCGGACACCGCTCCCCCCGCGACAGACGCGTCCGTCGGGGGAGACGGGCCGACGCGCGCGGCGTCGTCCGTCCCCACCCCCTCAGTGGACGCGCCCACGCCGGGGGCCCCGCCCGACGGAAGCGACACTGGGAGGCGGCCCCGCCGACCGCCGGGTCCGTTTCGCGGGGGGGGCCCCCCCCGTCCCCCCGGTGGGGCCTGCCCCCATCGGTGCGGGGGGGCTATTTGTGTACATACAGTACAGTACATACAAGGCACCGGCCAACGGCGCAGGGGGGGGGGGGGGGGGGAGGAGGACGGGGACGCAAGGGGATGGTCCCGCCGGCGGGTGTCAGACACAGCCGCTACCGCCTGGTTGGGAGGCCAAGGGGGCGCGACTGCCGACCAGGGGGGCCGGACAGGGGGGGGGGGGGGGGGCACAAGAGGGGATGACCGCGAGAGGTGGCGGTGGCGGACGGCCGCCACTGCCTGGTCGGGAGGGGAAGGGGACGTGACGGCCAACAGGGGGGAACGGGGGGGTTGAGGGGGGGCACTGGCGGACGGGCCGGGCGCCATCGTGGCGATGATTGGAAAAAATACGGGACGGCGCCACAGACGACGGCGGGGGGGGGCGCCACGGGCGGCGGGCGGGTGGAAGCGGCCGCCTCAGTTGGTATGTAGCGGGCGGTCGCCTGGAGAAACTGCAGAGGTCTTGGCACGAGCGGGGGCACCCGCCCCGCGACGAGGCGGGCGACGCCGCGGCGGCGCTCTGCCCTGCGGGCCGACCCTCCCCCCCCCTACCCCCCCCCGGGGGCGCGCCCAGCCCCCAGTGGCGGCCGCGGACCCGCATCGCCACGGTCACCCCCCCACCCCCACCCGACGGTCCCCTCCCCCCCCCCTTCCTCCTCCGCCCCGCGCCTCCTCCGCCCGCCGCACCTCCCGCCGCCCGGCGGCGCTCATCCCCCTCGCTGCTGGTCCCGCCGACGGCACTCACGCCGCCGCAGCGAGGTCCACCCGCTCCACCCCGCCGTCGGGGCGGCGGCGCAGCAGGCGGCCGCCACCGGCAGCCACCAGCGGCAGCCACCCGTCTGGGGTGGCGCCAACCCCCGCTGCCGCTCCCGCCTCTCCCCCCGCCCCGGCTTCCGTCGTCGGGGGTGGCGGCGGGGGCGACGGCGGGGAGCGGTACACCAGGCGGCCGCCCACCCACGTGGCCGCCACCCGCCCCCGCAGCCGCCGGTCGTGGTGGTAGGGCGACGCCCGGTGGCGGTGGCGGCAGTCGGCAGGCGCCGCCGCCGCCGCCGCCGCCGCCGACGGGTCCCACACGACCAGGTCCGCGTGGCCGCCGGGGGCGATGCGGCCCTTAGCGGGCGCCAGGCCAAACGCGTCGGCCGCCGCGCCCGACAGCCAGTGGGAGAGGGCGGGCAGCAGCGCCGCGTCAGCGTCGGCAGCGCTGGCGTTGGGAGGGGTGGCTGGGGGGGCGGCGGCGGCGTCGCCGCCAATGGCGGTCGCGGCGCCCCAGGTGGCGGCCAGCCGGTACTGGAGGCCGGCAATGCCCCCCCACGCGCCGCGAACGTCGCCCGTGTCCAGCCGCCGCGCCACGTCGGCGGCGGGGGAGTGGTCGCTGACGACCATCGACACGCCGCCGCCGCCGTCCCCGCCGCCGCCCTGCCGCCGCAGCAGCCGCCACAGCGCCGCCCGGTTGGCCGCGTCCCGGATGGGCGGCGCACACTTCCACAGCGGCCGCGCGCGGCGGCCGCCGTCGGCGACCGCCGCCGACGGCGCGGCGGCGGTGGCGGCCTCCACCTCAGACGCCGCCCACAGCAGGTAGTGGGGGCACGTCTCGGCGGTCAGGCGCGGGCGCGGCTGGGCCGCGGGGGTCGCCGCCGCCGCGGCCGCAACCGCTGACGCCGCGTCGTTGGCAGAGGTCCAGGCGGCGGCGACGGCCGCCACCTCCCGCGCTGCCTCGGCCGACGCCACGTGCGCAATGTGGACGGCGGGGACGCCCGCGGCGGCGGCCGCCGTCACCACCGCCCGGACCGCGTCCACCTCCCACGAGGGCGGCCGCGACGCCGCCCAGTCCACCAGCGACGCGCCGTCGCCGGGGTAGTCGTTGGGCGGGGGGGCGGCGGCACCCAGGGACGGGGGCGGCGGCGGCAGTTCTGCGTGGAGGATGTACGGCACGCTGCGGTTGCCCAACCCCGCCAGACCGTCCATCACCACCCGCATCTCGGCGAGAGTGACGTACGGAAAGTTGGGCGACTGGGAGTCGACCATGAAAGACTTGATGGCCCACACCCCCGCGTCGATGAGGGCCACAATGTCGGCGGGCGTCTGACCGCCCGCGCCGCCGACGGCGCCGCCAATGAGGCCAACGTCGACGGCCGGCGGGTCGGCGGCGATGGCCGCCACCTTGGCGGCGTAGCTCCCGGCAGACACCGTCGCGGGCACGCTGTTGAGGGGCATGTCGAGGAGGGTGGTGGTGCCGCCCGCGGCGGCCGCGGCAGTGCCGCTGCCGACGCCCTCTGTGTCCGTGCCGGGCACGTTGAGGTGGACGTGCGGGTCGATGAGGCCAGGCATGATGACCAGGTTACCATACTGGGGGGTGGGGGCAGGGGACCAAAGGCGCGCCAAGACAGGCGCGAATACAGGCAGCAGCAATGAGCAGCACGGGGCCGATGGCCGACAGCGTCGACGGCCAGACCACCAGGCCAGCCCAGTCCAGCCATGGGCAGCGAAACCGCCTCACAAGGTCAGTGGTCTGCATCCAATTGCTCCCCGCCTCACCCACCCCGGCCGCCAGCCTCCCGCCAACAATCCTGACCACATGACCAGGCTTGCTCGTACAAAAGAATCCGCCCCATCCACCCCCTCCAGGTACCCCTCAAAAAAAAGAAGCAAGCGTACGTCCACCAGCGGGATGTCCGCCCAAGCAGCGGGCACGGCATCGCCCACAGCTACCCCCTCAAACACCCCCCCCGCCAGGCGTAGCGCGGCGGGTCCGACGGCACCGTCGACGAGGACGCGGCGGGAGGTGAGGACGAGCTCGGCGGGCGGCGGGAGGGGGGCGGCACCCCCGGCAAAAGACAGGCTCGTCCCCGCCGCCGCCGCCTCCCGCCGTTGCCGCCACCACCACAACCAGTCCGCCACAAGCCCCCCTCCCGCCCGCCTCCCGATGCCAGATGCGGTGCGGGCCAGAGGCAGCGGGGGCGGTGCAGCGACCAGCAGCGCCGCCGCGACCGCCGCGACGACGGCGGCGGCCAGCAGCCATCGTGAGAGAGAGGTGGCGGGCTGGCGCGGGGGGGAGGGAGGGGCGCTGCCCGCCAGAGGACGAGCCCGGGGCTCCATGAAGACAGGGGAGGGGGAGGAGGCCCAGCCGCGGATGGCGCGAAGCAAGTCGTCGTAGTACGTGGGCGTAGTCACGAAGATCAGGGGCAAAGTTGACCTTTCAGCAGGAAACTGTGCTGAATGAAGGAAACGTGTCGCCATGAAGAGTCTCATCCAAAAGGACATGATATTTTAGAGCTGGAGATCGCCCAGGATGATCCCCAAGTCACCGACCCGCCCGTCAACTGCTATTCTTCCGCAGGGGGCGGGCGCCCCTCGATGCGGCTGCTGGAGTCCCACCAGAAGCCGTTGCCGGCCGTGCCATCTCCGCACAGCGCTCCCTGATCCCCCCCGCCTCGCACGGGGATTCTTGTCTACCCACGGCCGTGGTCGCCGCCGCGCGCCCCGATAGCGCCCCGATAGCGCCCACGCAGCTTGTTTTTCTCGACCCCTTCCCACTTTGTGCCCCCTTCCCCCTCCTCTGTCCACCTGCCCACGCGTGCCACGGCTCGCCACCCCCTCCTTTTTGTTCCCTGCGAGCCCCCGGCCCCCCTCGATTCATCATGGCCTTCCTCCCCACCCCTGCCGTCCTCGGCGGCACTCCCCACAGCCGCCCCGCCGTCACCCCCCGCGGTGGGCGTGCTGCGCGGGCGACAGCCCCTGCTTGGCGGGCGGCGACGCTGCGCGCCAGCGCGGAGGGTCCCAGCGGCGGTCAAGGCAGCGGCTCGGTCGCGGACATCCCCCCCGAGGAGGTGCGCTCCCTGCTGTCGTCGGCCGACTATGTGGACCGCATCTCGGCGCTCAACCGGTCGCGCGCGTTCGGCGACGACCGGCTGGGCATCCTCCTGGACCTGGTGCGGTCGGACCCCAACGCGCAGGTGCGCTACCTCGCCGTCGCGCAGCTGATTGACGCGGGCGCCGACGACAAGGCGGCGGTCCTGAACGTGGTGCGGGACGTCATGGCCAACGACGCGGAAACGTCTGTGCGGGCGGGCGCGGCGGACGTGGTGTGTGGGCTCCGGCTGGTCGAGGCGTACGACGACCTGCTGGCGTGCTACGAGGCCAACGCGGACTGGATGGTCAAGATGAGTGTCGTGGCGGGGCTTGGCGAGCTGGGGGATCCCCGCGCGTACGAGTTCCTTGTGGGTGTCTTGGGGGGGGAGGACGTTAGCGGGATGGGCATGCTCCACACCGCCGCCGTTGGCGCGCTGGGCGAGCTGGGTGACGCCCGCGCCGTCGACGTCGTGCGGGGGTGGATGGACTCGGAGGATGGGATGATGCGCGACCGCGCGACGGATGCGTACAAGCAGCTGACGGGAGAGGCGTGAGGTGGGTGAGGCCAGCAATGGGGGGGGGGAGCGACCGCGGGGTTGGGGTGGGGAATCGGTGGCAATAGGGTGCACACGGAGACGGGGAGGGGATGGCAGGAGGTGGGGGTGGTGGGGTTGTGGGGGAGGCTTGCCCGTCATGCTGTTAAAGAGACCAACTTGGGGATGGGTCAAGGGCAAGGTCCGGGCGACGGCCCAGTGCCGCGCGGTCAGGTGCCAGTGGGTAGCGGCAGGCATTCTTTCATCTGGGAGCATTGTGGCAGGCCGGCAATGCGGCGCGTGAGTGTCGTGCCGCGGGTGCGGCACCGTGGGTTCCGCGAAGCCGTCCGCGTCGAGCAGAGACTGACTGGCAGTGGACACACGGGTGAGGCACATTCCTTCATCAAGGCTCATTCACCCGGAAGAGTTCGGTCGCCGCTGCGCAACGAAACCATTGCGCACCTCCACAAGGTACTACCACCACCGCCGCTCTACCTCCATGACCGCTGCCCTGCTGTCCCCGTCTCTGCCGCGCCACGACAGCGCAGCCAGTGAGCGCTGCCGCGGCCACAGCCGACGGTCTACCTGATCAGCGTTAAGAAGAGCGGCGTCCAGATCGCTTCGGGGACTCGTACACCTCGGCTGTTGGGACAGCCCCACAGTTCCATGGCAGACTGACGCAAGCTCGGGGTACTATACATGAGTAAACGGCTCACCAACGGGTCATCAACCCCCTCTGTAGGACACACGACTTCATCCTGAGACCGTGACCCACCAGAGCGTCAAGGACGGGGGCACCGGAGAGCAGCTCTGCACTGTCAATGGTCGAAACTGATTGTTGTAGTGGCACGTGGCGAGAAAAAAGTGGATGGTTTGTGCACGTGGCAGACAAACCATGTGGACCTACAATTTCTGAGAGGGGACTTAGACCACACGTCGTGGATCCGCTACAAACTGGCGTGCTCCGACAGCGACGATCCTCGACACCGGCAGACGTTACGGTGCGCTCAGCTCTGTGGCCGACCCCTCACAGCTCAGCTCATCCTCGACACCGGCAGACGTGCGCTCTGCTCCGTGGCCGACCCCTCACAGCTCGGGGGTTGCATCTTCCTCCTAACCCCTGCTGTCCAGTTCGTGGTCGCTGCGTCCCGTTCCTACCTCTCCTTTCGCATCTATCCAACCACTTCTCTGTCACCATGACGTCTCTAGCGTCCGCCGAGAAGCGCGTCGCCCGCGCCTTCGACACCTCTGACTGGTACGCCGCGGAGCAGGCGGTACGGGCGCTTTATCACCGCCAGGCGACGGGAGCTCGCAAGGAGGCGCCGGCGCCACCAGCAGTGGCGGCAGCCACCCTACGCTCCGGCGCGGCGCGACTGCTGGCGGCGGGGCAGATCACTGCGGGCACCAGCATTGCGCTACTGCTCGTCGAGCACTGGGCGTCGGGGGGTCCTGTTGGCGGCGGCCGCGGGGCAGCCGCGGCTGGTGGGCCCGGGCGGGTACCGTACGGTTCTGGGGGCTCGGACGAGGCGCTGCTGGCGCTGGCCGACGCGTATGGTGATCCCGCTGACCTGGATGAGTCTGGCCGACGCGAGTACTTGCGCTTCCTCCGTGCTGCAATTGCCTTCTCCTCGTCGCCGCCGTCGGCAGGTGGGGGGGGCGCAGGCGCGGTGGGTCCGACGGAGCATGGTGACGCCCGTCTCCACGCACGGGCTGGTGCGGCGGCGGCGGCAGCGGGGGACTTCCCCGCCGCATCCCGTCACTATCTCTACTCGGACGACCCAAAGGGCCACGCGGCCGCGCTCCTGTCCTGGTCCGACACGGTTCTCGCCTCAGAGATACCCCTGCTGCTGACGCGGGCGGTGCTGTCCTACCTGGCCGCCGGCGACGGGGGGGGTAGCGGCCCCGCATACGGGGACGGCAACCTGGCCGACGCCAAGGTGGTGCGCGACGAGTTTGTCGCAGGCGTCAGCTGGCCGACGGCTGAATACGGGTCACCCGCAGCGCCCCCGCTGGCCAACTTTTGCACGCTGACACTGGCGGCGGCCGCCCGTGGCCGTGCGGCGGCGCCATTGTGGGCGACGCTCCGCCAGACGTACGCGGCGAGCCTCGGGCGGGACCCGTCGCTGGAGCGTCTGCTGGTAGCGGTGGGGCAGGCATGGTTTGGGGTGGAGCCGCCGCGGCCGCCTGGGGGTGGGGGGGGGATGTTTGGGGGGCTGATGGGCGAAATGATGCGGGGCATGATGACTGGCGCGCGGTGAGAGGGTACTGAGGAAGGGAGAAAAAACATTCCGGACGAATGGGGAGGAAGGAGGGAGAGGCAACCGTTAAGAGGGGTGTGTGAACCAAGGGGGATGTGGGCGACAACATCTTGCACTGGACATACTTGTACCCGGCACGTTGGGCGGCAACAGCCAGACAAGGCCAACGCACAGGACGCGTAGTGAGCACAAAAGACGGGAAGCAGAACAAAAAAAGAGGGAAGAAAAACAAAGTCGCTACATGATCGAGCACCCGCTCGTCTTCTCCGCGTGTGCCTTGTTGGCGGCAAGCTCCGCTTCCGAAAACAGGCCCTTCTCGCCAACGGCCCAGGCCTCAAACTTTCCGTCCTGCTCTGCCTGCCACCGAAGGAACTGGGGCCATGTGGCCACCGACGGGGGCACCAGCTCCAGCTCTGCCCACTCTCGCAGCGCCGCCTCCCGCGCCTCCCCCGTCGCGACTGCCGCCGCTGCCGCGCCGCCGTCCCCGCTTGCGGCACCTGCCGCCACAGCCGCCGCCGCCTCGGACGCTGCCGCCTCCCGCAGCAGCGCCGCCTCATGCGCGAGGAGCACCGCCGTCACCTGGTGGCGACCCTTCCACTGCGCGCGGATCTCGTCAATGTTTTGGCGCCCCTTGAACACCAACATGTCCAGCACCTTGGCATCCCGCACGCCCGCGTGCATCTCAAACTGAGCGCGAATGCAGTCGCGGATGAGGGCGGGGGTCTCGTTGAGGTTGTAGTTCTTGCGCATCTCGGGGATATCGCGGATAGACGTGCGGTACAGGTTGAGCACCCGCGACCGTGCCTCGGCAAACGAACCAGAGAGGGGGGTGGCCTCACGGCCGCTGCCACCCGTTTGGGTGTAGGCCGCCTTGGCTGCCGAGCCGCTGATGCGGGAGCGCGTCACCGCACCAGCGACTGTGGTGGCGGCCATAGGTGCGCTCATCGTGGGAGACCGGGGATATGACAAAGGTGAAAAGAGGGAAGACGGAGGAGCTAGGGGGGGGGAGAGAAGGAGAGGCAGGATGAAGACGGGAGGTGAAAGAGCAGCAGGGGCTGGGTGGGGCCCCCCGAAACAGGGTGCCGATCCCTGCCGCCACACGGCGCCCGGCCTTCGTACAAATCGGGAGCACGACCGCCAGCAAAAACAGGACCTGTCGTCAAAAAGAGGAGCCCGGGAGCAGTAGCAGGAGGTTGCGGTGGCCGTGCCCACCGCGAACGGGGTCAGGGAGGGGGGAACGGGGGGAGGTGTGGAGCGGCGCAGAGCCCTGTGGGTGGGTCGTCCGCATGATGAGGCCCGCTTCGACCAGAGCCCACGGTACACCACACGGTAATTGTCGTATAATTCAATGGATTACTTTGAGGCCAGCATGAAAGAAGCATGAAAGAAAAAAGACACGAGGTGACAGGTGGCATTTAACACCGGAACAGACCACACACCGTCAAAGGAAAAAACAAAAACACACAAGAGACGTGTCCCTCCTCCCGCCCGCCACTCGGCGGACCCGTCACGCGTTGCCAGTCCCACCCTTCTTCACCACCCCATTGCCGTTGTTCTCCGGTGGAGCAGCGGTGCCCTTCACTGAAGCGCCCTTAGTGGAGGCGTCCTTTGCGGCGGCGCCCTTCCCAGCGGCGCCCTGGGCACCCCCCTCAGCCGCGCCCGCCTTGGCCACGCCGGGTACAGCACCGGCCCCGTCCGCCACAGGCGCGGACCCGTCTGCGGGCGCGTCGTTCGTCGCGCCTCCAGGCGCCACCGCGCTCGCATTCGGGAAGCGTACAGCGCCCGGCAGTCCCGCCCCGCCCCCGCCCGCGCCATCTACCTCCATCGCGTCGTTGGTGGTACCACCGGCCGCTGATCCAGTGGCCGCCGCCCCCGCCCCAGAGGACGCCTCGGACAACGTTCCCGGCACCGCTGCGGCGGCCGCCACCCCCGCCGCTGCACCCGCGGCGGCAGCCTCGGCCGGCTCCACCGTCGGCGCAGTCCCCGAGGGGGCGTCGGTACCCTCCCCCGCCAGGCTGGCCACCGCCGGCAGCGCACCGATAGGGGAGTCCCGCAGTACCGCCAACAGTTCCTCCCGAAACGCCCCAAACTCGGCCCGGAGAGCCGCACGGTCGGTATTGGCGCTCTCGACCATGCCCCGCAGGTTCGCCACCTCGACTGCCAGGGCGCTGAGGGTCACGCGGCCGCTACCCTCAGCAGGGCCCTGACCCGCGCCGCCGCCGCCTTGACGAAGCTCCGCAGTGACTACCTCCACCGCGTGAAGGCGGCCCTGCAAGAGTGCCATGTGCCGCTCGTGTGCAAGCACGTCCCGCGCGTCCACCACATCCCGGAGGGAGTCCACATCAGTACCAGCCAGGGGGCTCGCAGACGCAGTCGACTTTTGTGCGACGGCGGCGCGGGAGGGCGTTGTCGGACCCGCCGCGCCACCGCTAGTGGCCGCGGCGGGGGCGGGGGGGTCCCCGCCGGCCGGTGGGGTGGCGGGGGCGGCCGCCTGGGCGGCGGCCACACCCGCAGCCGCACCGGCAGCCGCCCCAATAGCCGTCGCCGCTGCGGTCGGTCGCGGCGCCAGCCGGCGGCCCGCGACAGCCGGCGACGCTGACGCCGGCGTTGTCGCCGACGGGGGCGACGGGGCGGCAGTAGCGCCCGTCCCGGTGGCACTGTCGCCACCGCCCGCGGCGCCGCGGTCCTTTGTGCGCCTCCCACGGGCGGCGGGCGTGTCGGCCTCCTTTTTCCGCCCATCGGCCGCGGCGGCCTCGTCGCCGTCAGCGGCTGACTTGGCCGCCGCAGGCGTCACCGCAGGAGCCTCGGCCGCCTTGGCAGCAGCCGCCGATGCACCAGCGCGGGCAGGTGTGGATCGGCCAGTGGGGGGCGGGGCGGCCCCCTTTTTGGCGCCGCCCTTTGGAGTACTAGCACCGCCGCTGGAGGGAGCGGCCGGCGCGTCCTTAGGTGTATCCGTTGCGGCTGCCGCCGCCGCCGCCGCCGCTGCTGCCACCCCCGCCACTCCCGACGCACCAGCCGCCGGGGTAGCCGCAGAGCCCTCCTTGGCCGCGCCCGCGCCGGCAGTGGCACCGGCTGCCGGCGGCGATGGCGCCGCTGGCGCCGCCGCCCCCCCTCGGGGCCCGCGCGCCGCGCGAGCCGCCGCTGCCGCCCCCTCCATCGGGTCCACTGGGGCCGCCACGCCGCCGCCACCGACGGCAGCACCACCGGCACCCCCTCGGGCTGCTGCTGGCAGGGAACCACGGGTGGCCTTGTGGGCCTTGCGGGAGGCCGCGGTGCCACCGTCGGCTGTCCCCGCCGCCACCTCCGAGTGGCGGCGCTTGCCGCCGCGGCCACGGGGCTCATCGTCGCCCCCGCCCCCAGCGGCAGCCGCCTTTTTGGCAGCGCTCCCTCCCCCACCCCCCTTGGACGCCCCGCCCTTCACCGCTTTGGAGCTCTTGGTCTTGCCCTCGGGGGGGCTGTGCTCGAACACTACCGACATGTCCTTGGGGTGCAGCAGCCGCCACTTTTCCTCGGCCAGCGCCAGGTGCTCCACGTCCCCATCGTCATAGTCTACGCGGAAGAAGCCACCGGTGGGGTCGTCCCCCTTGAGCGCCCGCTTGGGCACCTTGCCCGGATCCGGCGGCGCGATAACCCCCCGGAAGTATTGATCCTCGTCGGGCCAGTACACCTCGATGCGGTGCGAGTAGAGGGAGGAGAAGGTCGCCACAAGGGGGGACGCCCCGTCGCCGCCACCGCCAGCACCTGCCGCGGGGCGGCCGCCGCCACTAGAGCGGCGGGACATGGCGCCGCGCCCGCGGGGAGAAGGGGGGGGAAAGTGGAAGGACGGAAAAGAGGGGAGGGGAGGGGGGGGGGGAGGGGGGCACCGAAGACACCCCGCCGCGGGCGAAAACGCCCGCCAATGAAAGGGAGGACACGGGGGGCTAGAGGGAGGCGCCCCGACACGACGGCAGCGGCTACCACCCCGTCAGGGGGCGGGGGACAAGAGGAGGGTGTGCAGCGTCGCCACACTCGCCCGGTACGGGGCCGTGGGAGGAGACCCGATAGGCGCTCGTTGCCGCCGAGCGCGGGGGTAGACGGAGGATGGCGGGTCGCGCCGGGTCAGGCCGGGGCGGGTCCTAGGGTGGGGCCAAGCGACGGGAAGAAAAAAAAAAAAAATTAAGTCGGGATGGCGACAAACAGGGCAAGGGCGACAACGCGCGGCGGCTCGCGAGTGACCGGCAGGCAACGAAGGTCGGACGCGCACGGCGGGGGCTGGGGGGGGGAAGGCGCAACGGATGCGCTCGGCCACGGCAAAAGGGGGGGGCAGGCGATGAGAGGGGCGAGAGGGGGGAGCGTGGGGGAACCCGAAGGGGGCGTGGGGGGAAAGAGCCGTCCGATGCTCTGCGGTCGGGTCGGGTCGGGTCGGGTCGGCAGACGCACGCGCGCGACGCGGCTTGCCGGCCGGGCGGCACGCGGGCGAGCGGGCGCGCAGGCGGGCGGGCGGGCCGGCCGCCCCGTGGCCGAGCGGGCGGGCGGGCGAGCGGGCGGGTGAGCAGGCGGGGGCGGTAGCGGGCGGGGGCGAGGTAGCGCGGGCAGGCGGGCGGGCGGGCGGGCGCCGGGGTGGGTGCTCGCGGCGGCGGCGGCGGGAAACGGCGCCAAACGCGGGGCGAGGTGAAGAAGCGCGCGCGCGCGGCCGCGGCGCGCGGCGCGCGGAGGAGAGAGAGGGTGGGTGGGTGATGCAAATGGGGGGTTACTGTTGGCGGTGGTGCCCTGTTTTTGGGGCCGTGGAGGGGGGTGGAGCGGCGCCCTCTCTCCGTTCGGTTGCTCTCTTCTTCTCTGTTCCTCCTCTGTGTTTGGGGTGGACCGGGCAGTCGGCGAGGCGGATGAGGGGGCCCTCCATCGAGCGTGCAGAGTGGGGGGAGGAGCGGTGGCGGCCGGCGGCGGCGGCGGCGGGTGGCAACGCGCGCGCGTCCCCAGCGCACCCACCGCAAGCGGCCGCCCCGCGGGGCGCGGCGGCCACCGCCGCCAGGGGCGGCGCGGGGAGGTGCACGGGGAGAGGGGGGGAGGGGGTAGTGTGCGTGGGGCGGCGGAGGGAGGGGGGCGGGGGGGGGGATGCGTGCGCGGGCGCCGTCCAAGCCGCCCGCCACCGCGCTGCCGCGACGGGAGCCACCAGGGGAGCCGCCGCCCCGCCTCTTCCCCCCCCCCCCCACCCACCCCGCCCCCGCTCCCCCGGCGTCCCCCACCCCCGTCGTGATTCTCACCGCTCTTCTTTTGGTCCCTTGCTTGTCCTCTTTTTGCCAGTCCCCCACCGACCGCGTCACCGCCGCTGCTGCCGCCGCCCGGCGGCTGCTCGTGGGACCACAGACACGGGCACCCAGCGGCGCCCCCTGTCCCCCCCTCCGATCGCGCCATCCGTCCCGTCGCCCACCCGCCCGCCCGCCCGCGGCGCCTCGCGGGGTGAGGGCGACCGCGACGTGGAAGGGGGGACGGCGACGACGGGGAGGTGTTCCGCCCGCTGGCCCCCTCTCCCGTTTGCCTGGCATCAGACGGGGGTGGCAAGAGGAAGGGGGCGCTCCAGCCCGGCGCACACATCCGGCCTGCCTCGTCGTCCTTCCCACCCCCCCCAACTCTTCTCGTGTTCTATTTCCATTTTCACCCGTTGTCCTGCCGAAGCGGCTCGCCGTCGCATCGTCCTCCCCCGTTTTCCTTCTCCCCCGCCCGCCTCCTGTCTTTCTGCCTCCAACATTTGAGCCAACGCCGTCCAGGCAGGGGGTGGCGGTGGCCTTCCCCTCCCCCCCTTGCTCAGCTCCTCAGCCACACCCCATCCCACCCCACGCCCACTATGGGAGAGGCCTCTGCTCCAAACGCCCCCTACTCCTCTGCCCCTCCGCACAATGTCTGGCGGAAAGCCGGCAAGGCGCGCAGAAGCCCAATTGCGAGCAAAACGTCTCGCGTCGTAGCGGCGGCGACAACTCTCGCTTGACCCCTCCCCTCCTTTGGTGCCATGCGCGTCTTCTCCCGCGGCGCGGCAAAGGGGGGGTGTGGGGGGGGGGGGTGGCGGGGGTGAGGACCAAACCCCCCCCCCCTGCACAGAGAGGCGTTTGCAGTGGGTCGCGCCGCGCGGAGCTGTGGCCAGTCCGTCGGCGCCTCCCCCCTTCACAGCCGGTGGCTGTCGCTCGCGTGAGGGCAACCGGCGGAATAGGCGGGGCGACCGACAACAAGAGGCGAACGGGACAGAAGGAGGTGCTGCCAGACGCTACCGCCCACTCCCCCTCCCCCGAGGGAAGCGTCCTACAGAAAAAAAAAATGGAAATAGGTGTAACGAACGGCTGCCACCGTCGGTAGTGGCACAGACCCCGGGAGGGGAAATGGCTAATAAGGCCCCCTTGCTCTGACTCTTTCCTCCTCCCATGCCGCCGCGGCAGGCATCCAAAGCACTGGTGTGAGCAGCGGGCGGAGGAGGGCGGGACGACAGCACCTACCGGCGGCAGCCGCCCACACGGCCAGCAGGCCAACTAAAGGTTGTGCACGGAGTGGAGAGGGGGGGCGGGGAGTACGACTGCGAGAAACACGCTGGGCAGGTGGAGGGGCAGCGCTGCTGGTGCCGTGGAGGGACGGCCGACCCGTTCGCGCCAAGCACTTGCGCGCATGCAGACAGTGGGCGTCGATGCGGTCGAGCGTTGGACCCGTCCGCACCGTGGTGCCGCAAGACCGCCGGGTGCCGCCCTGCGGCCGAGCGCTGGGCCGCGTACGGCCAGAAGGTCCGTCGAGCGGTCCGTACACCCTTTGGAGACATGGTGACGGCTGGCCCCACCAACTGCCTCCCCCCCCCCCCCCCACTCCCGCCCGCAGGCCTGCCGCGACACCTCCCCACCTCGGGCACACAGGGGGGACTGGGTGCTGTTTGTGTGACCCCGCCGCTGGTCGTTTACGCATGGCCGGCGCCGTTGACGACAGGGGGCAGCGGCGGCGGCGGTCGCCGGCGGTGGCCAGCGGTGGCTGGCGGCGTCGGCGAGGCAGAGGCGGGGCGGTGTGGTCACGGCGAGGGGTGTGTGTCCCCGGCGGATGATGGGAATTCCCACGGCCGTGGCGGCGGTGGGTCGACAGCGGCGGCCGCCGCCAGCTTCCCCCCCTGTCGGCGTGTCCGTGGGCCGTCTCAGCACCGTGCGCTTTGGGGGGGCTGTCGATCCCCCTACTTTCTTCCCCAAGCGGCGGGGCCGTCGCCGGCCGTGTGGGCGACGGCTGCGACGGCGACGGCGGCGACGGCGGCGACGGCGGCGGCTGCGGCGGCTGCGGCGGCGGCGGCGGCGGCGGCTGCGGTGGCAGCGGCGGCGGTGGCGGCGGTGGTGGCGGTGGCGTGCCGCCGTGGCAGTCCATTTTGGGAAAGGGGGGCAGCGCCCGCGCTGGGGGCAGGGGTGACATGTTTACGAGAGACAGAACAATCCATTCCATGGTCGCCGGCGCCCGCCGCTTGGTCAGTGGCCGCCTTCCTTCGCCAGGGTGGCGCGTTGGGTGCCGCAGGGGAGGGGCACGGACGTGGAGTGAAGGGGCGACGGGCGGCTCACCGCCGCGCGCGACGCGTCGGCCCTACCTGCCCCTCCCCACCCCTTCGACCTCACTTCACTCCGAATCCGTGTTTGCCACCCCGCTTCCTGCTCTTTTCCCAAAGCGTCCGCGAGCGACGGTGCTTCTGTTGGTCAGGTTGCGCTGGGGCGCCCTGGCTCTCCTCTTGGCAGAGACCCAAAGAGCAAGGACGCGCCGCTTCGAGCCGCGCGTTATCGGCGCCCAGCTGCCCTCGCGGTGACCCTCACCCGCCGGCCCGCCGCCACGCGTCTTGCCCGCCGAGGGGCTAGGGTGGCGGATGGGGGACGCAACGGCTGCTCCATCCTCCTCCCGTCTCCGCATCGCTGCCGCTCCCTGCGTACAGTACCGGCCTGTAGAGGATCGGACACGAATTTGGCATGTGGTGGGTTACGGTGGGGGGGGGGGGGTGGGGAAGAAGGGGCGGCACTGCCCCCAGTCAAGGGCTACCCCACCAGCCACGGACACGGCCGAGACCGGAGCGCCGCGACGCGCCGATCCTTCCGCCCTTTTTTAGGCACCATCCCACCGAAAGGGGTTGCTCACTGCCGTGGAAGCATCCGCTGGGGGGCCGCCGGCAGCCCATCCACTCCCATCCCGTGAGAGCCTCCCCCCCGCCCTTCTTGGGTGTACCAGCTCCCTGCCCCAGCCCCCATGCTCTTCACCGGCGTGTCCAGAATACAGGTGCAGTGAGAATTCTCTTTACCGAAAGAGAAGAAGCACCGCGTGCCACGCGGCGGCAGCAAACGACCCCCGCCGCGCTCGGCTGCGTGTCCCCATCATCTCCTCCATGTGCCTCCCCAGCATTCACCACTTACGCTTGACGAAGGGCTTGCGGCGGTAATCCGCCCCCACATCCGTTGCCCCCCCAACAAAACGCAGTGGCGTGCAGCGGCTTTCGCGGGCGGCGCCTGGGCGGCGCCCTTGACGGGGCGGTCCACGTCGTACGCCTTGACCATACATATGTATAAGTGATTGCGCTCCTGTGGCGAGCCCGCCTGGCTTGTCCCCGTCACTAAGTGGGTGCCATCTGGACAAGGGCCCCTCGCCAACGGGTTCCTCGACAGTGGGGGGGGGTGTCAACGTCGGGAAGTGTCCCTCGCGCCGCTCGCAAGTGGGCGGGCGTCGGGAGGGCTATGAGGCGGCGGTGCCTCGCGCACCCGTGGGGTGCCCGCCGCGAACGGTGTTGCCGTGAAAAGGATTGGGAAGGTACAGCTTCTCGCAGCTGCGGGTGGCGTTTTGGCCACAGCCGTGCGGGCAATGGGCCTTGGGGCGCGGCACGAAGAGTAGGGGGCGTGCCCAACGGTACACTGTCAACGGCGGCCCCACCACCGCGACAAGAGACGGCCATAATGGCGGCCGTGGCCGGGGTGGCGGGGATCCTGGAGCGAACGACGCCAACCCGAAGGCGGCGGCACCGGTGTTAGCGGCAACAGCGGCAACGGCAACGACGATAGCAGCGACGGTGTCGGCGTCGGAAACAGCGTCGGTGGCGGCCGCGGCGGCGACACCCGTGGCGTCTCGCACCCAAAACACCTGGTAGAGCCGAGACTGCATCGGAAACCGCTCCGCCCTGCGTCGTGTCTATATCCCCTCTCGTCCTCCTCAAGTGCTCTATCCATCACCCCACCCCCCCCCGCCCCCACCGTAGCCATCCGTATCCCCCCCGGCTCTGGCCTCGAACCGCCCCCTACCTCCGCCACGTGGCCGACCGCCAGAGCTCGGGATGCACTCAAATGAAAAAGGCCTCCCCGTCGCCGCGGGACGGTGCCGTCCGCCTGGGCGGCGGAACCGCCTGGCAGAGGGGAAAAACGAGCAAAGACGGCCACACCGCCGCGTGCGGCGGCGATGGTGGTGACGGCCGCGGCTATCGAAGTAGCCGCGGCGGCGGCGGCCCGCGTCGGCAGGAGGCACGCCCGCGGGGCAAGGCGCGGTCGACCCTCGCCTACCACCCAAGCCCCATCTGGAGAGGTTCTACGCCGTATTGGGGAATAGGCTGCCAGACGCGAAAATATGTAGGACGGTGTAGTCGTGGTCCCCCGCACGCACGGCAGGCCTACTCCTTCCGATTATGCATAGCCCTATGGCGTGACGCAGCGGGCCAGGGGCACAACACCCGCGGGCCGGCTCTGCAGCCCCTTCCTATGGTGCTCTGTCAGTGATTGAGGAGTGCTCAATGCAACGCAACCGGGGGCGGCGTGCAGCTGCAGCTGCACACGGGGCCGCCTGTGCCAATGCCGCTGGCCATCTGCACTGTCAGGGCCGTCGCGACACCGCGGTGTGGGTCAGATGTGGTCACCACGTTTTCTATTGCGGTTGATGCTAACATATTAGTGTAGTTCCATGCGTGCAAGTAAGTACCGATTTCAATGTCTATCTAAAACGCCTGGAAATAAGACACAAAATAGGACAAAAAAACACACATCAGGTGCTGCATAACACACAGTGCGAAAACAAGAGGCGTCTCGCACTCTCTGGATTGCTTGAAGGGCCGACGGGGTCCGTACTGATGGTGCCGCTCATCAAATCCCTCGGATCATTGCTTGCTCTCACTCATACTAACTGCGGTAAACTGTACGCACGTCGCTATGAGCTTTCCCAGTCACGCGCGCCCATCCTGACAATCTCTCTTCCGACTCTCCCACCCGCCGGGACTACATGCCACACTTTAGGAGCTTTGTCACCCATCAGATGAGTGCCCGACGGATGGTCTTTAGTCCGTTTACTGTCCAGCCTTGCAGCAAGCCACCGTGTATCTGCATTTGGGACACATCAGGCTGCAGGGATAGGCGCGCCCGAAGTGCCGGTGCCTGCAATCGGCCGATGGGGATGCTTCATAACGGATACAGCCTTGGGAAGCAGCCTGAGCTGCCCAACGGACCGTCCCTTCCTGCCCATGAGCCCTTCTGCATCAGCTGTGGGACGTATTTGCCGTGTGGGACCGCCGCTCCTCGGGCGGCAGCG
Organism: Pyropia yezoensis; assembly: GCA_009829735.1. Taxonomy (NCBI): domain Eukaryota; phylum Rhodophyta; class Bangiophyceae; order Bangiales; family Bangiaceae; genus Pyropia; species Pyropia yezoensis. Next base: position 25,624,923 of record CM020620.1, read on the forward strand.
TGCAGACCCCTTTTCCCCGAAAATGTGGACTTCGCTCTTTTTCGTTTTTTTTTCCTGGACGCGTCCCTTGCTGAATGACGAGACAGCTGGCCGGAATGACCATCCGTCCGCATCTTTAGGGAAAGAGGAAGTACCACATGCCCAGCCAAATCCCGCTCGGCAAACCGCCATTTCATTCCCAACGGGGCGGCTGTCTGTGCCGCGCGCGCACGGCGCGCCGCCAGGCCCCTCGGGCGAGGCACCGCGGGTGGGCCGACGCGCCTCTGCACGAGTGCGAGCACCACGACCCCCCCCCCCACGTTGGCCCCCCGCGCGGCCGCGGGTGGCGGCTGGCCGCCCCCTCCCATCCGCTCCCAAGCCCCTGCCGCCTCTTGTTGGAGCCCTACCCACCCGCAGTGTGCTGTGGTCCAGCCCCCACCCCCCCACGACGCTCCTGCGCAGAGTGCGCTGGCGCACCTCCCACCATCCGCCCCCCCACCCCACCCCCCCCCGCGGCTGCAGCGCTCCGGCCTGAAGCTCGCTCGGCTCCCCTTCCCCCCCCCGCCCATCCCGCTTCCCTGCCTTGGCCGGCCTGCTGCCGCTGGCAGCCAGCAGCAGCAGCGCATCCCCCCCCCCCCCCCGGCTGCCCTGGCCGTCGACGCTGTAGCCGCCGGCCTTCCCCCCCCCCCCCCCCCCCCCCCCCCGACCCCCACCTTTCCCCCCTCCGTTGGCGCTGCCGGCAGGGCGGGGGGCGTGGCCGGCACCCCGGGTCGGGCGCCCGCACCCGCCTCCCCCCTCTACCCCCCGCCACCCCACCGCCCTGCCCGCGGGCTGTGCTGTGCTGCGCCCCCCTCTGCCGGGCGGGGCCCTCGTGGTCGGCTGCCAGCTGCTTGGGTCGGCGCCACGCCTCGCCACGGGTCCCTCCCCGCCCCCGCCCCCTCCTCCACCGCCTCGGCCCTAGGAAGGACGCCCCCCCTCCCCGCCGTACCTGCGCCTCGCCCCGCATCATCGACCGTACGGGAGGCCTGCCGTGCTGCGGCGTGTCGGCGAGTGCTGTTCCTCCCGCGCTACCCCCTCTCTTGGCCATTTGCTCGCCACCGTTCCGACCCCTCCCCCCCCCGCCCCGCCCCCTTTCTCCTTCCTGCTCCCCCCCCCTCTCCCCGAAACCCCCCCCCCCCCGACACTCCGCCACTCTTCTGGACCTGAGCGGGGGACCGGCCACGCCATGGACGCCGTAGCTGGCGGCGTCATACGCCGCCGCCGCCGCCGCCGGCGTGGACCTCCCCCTGCTGCCGCCATCGTCGCCGCCGCCGCCACCGGTGTGGGTGGGCCCAGCACCGTCAGCCGGCGGGGCTCCCTCCCGTCGGCCACGGTGGGCCCCCCACTGGGCGCGACCGCCACGGGCGCTGCCGCCGCCGCGGGCACCTCCGCCCCCGCCGCCGCCGACTCGGCGGGGTTGGCGGCGGCACCTCGGGGCGTCTCCTCGTGGGCTCCCTCGTGGCTCCTGCCTGGGACGGCCACCCCCGCGGCGGTGACGGCGGCACCCCGCGCGGCAGCGGCGGCGGCCGTCCCGCCGCACCGTGGCCGCCGCAGCTCCGCGCCGCCCGTTCATCGCGGGCGCACATGGACGGGTGGTGGTGGCGACGGCGGCGGTGGCGTCGGCGGTAGCCGACGTGGCGACACCGGCGGTGGTAGCGATGGCGGCGGCAGCGGCGGGAGCGGCGGTGCGGGGGGGGAGGGGGCGACGACGGCGGCACCCCCTGCGTCACTCATCCAGCTGCGCGGCCGGGCGGTGCCCGCCGTGGCGGCCGCCCTGTCTTCGGCACGGCGGGAGCTCCGTGCTGCCGGGGCGGGCGCCGCCGCGCGCGGCGGCGGCGACGGCGGCGGCGTGTCGCCCCCGCCACCGTCGCGGTGCGCAGAGCGTCGAGCGGTGGCCGCCGCCGCCGCCGCGGAGGCGGCAGCAGCGTTGCCGGGGTCGGTGTCGGCGGGGGGGGTTCCGGACCTTGCCCGCCCCGTTAGTGGCACCCACCGCCGCGGGGGGCTGCCCGACTCGCGGCGCGCGTCGGTCGCGTCGGTCGCGTCGGTCGCGTCGTTGGCGTCGGTCGCGTCCGCGCCTGCTGGAGGGGGGGGTGCGCCCGCCTCCCGGCCGACGCGGGCGCCGGCCAACCGACCGGCGGGGCACTTCCTCGCCACCCTCCGCTCTGCGGTCTCGCGGGTGCGGCGGCCGGCGGCCGTGCCGGCGGCGGGGGCGCCCGGCCCGGCTGTGGGGGAGGCGGGGGGGGGCGTCGAGGAGCGCCGTCAACTGCCCAGCCGCCGCCGCCCAGACACATCCCTCCAGCCGCCACCGCCCCGGCGACGGCGACGGGGCTCCCGGTCGGCGGCGCCGCGGCCGCCGGCCGAGTTGTCACCGCCGTCGCCGTCGGCGCCGGCAGCCTTGACCGGCACCGCTGCGTGGACGTCCCGCCGGGGAGTGGCACGGTCGACCCTGCCGGCTTTGCGGTGGGTGCGTGTCGGCGGGCGGTGGGTGGAGGAGCAGCCGTCTGGGGCTGGGCCATCGGCGGCGACGGTGACGGCAGCCTCCTCAACAGCATCGCCGGGCGCGCAGGCGAGGGGTGTTACTGGCGCCGGCGTGACGGCAGCCTCTGGCCGTGTCGACAGAGGCGGGCGCAGAGGCCGTGCGGCCGTGTTGGTCCCAGTCGTGCACAACCTCTTGACCGACAGCGACACTGGCACTGACACTGACAGCGAGGACAGCAGTGGCGACGATGACAGAGGCGACGTCGATGAGGTTGACCCGCCGGTGCGCCTCCGTTGGGCGCGCGCCGGGGACCCCTTGGTCGGGCGGCGGTCGTCGGCCGCCTCCTGGGACCGCTGGCGTTCGGTGCGAGACGCGGCGGAACCAGATCCACCCGTGCACCTGCGGTGGGTGCGCGGTTCCGGGGACCCGTGGGTGGAGCGAGCGGTGTATGACGGAGGTGCGGTGGCAGAGGAGGGCGGCGCGATTGCCGATGCAGAAGCGGTCGCCGCCGGGGGTGCAGACGAGGCACTGCGGATAGTCTCGCGTGGGAGCACGTCGACACCTCCGCCGGCTGCGCCGCCACCGGCGGTACGGTCAAGCAGCAGCCACTTCCTATCCACCCTCCGCTCGGCCGCCTCAGCGCTGTCTCGGGTGCGACGGCACTCGAGCGCGTCTGCGTCTGCCGCAGCGGCGGGGGCGGCGGGCCGTCGGCACTCGACTAGTGGCCCGGCTGATGCACGCGCGGTTCCACAGGCGGCACCGCGTGCTCTGCGGCGACGGCACCCACAGGCTCCGGGGGCTGCGGTGGCAGCCGGAGGCCGGGCCGGGCCGGCTGCTCTTTGGAGGCTGCCAGCCGGCTTGGGTGCGCCCGCGGCGGCCTTATCCAGTTCTTTCTCGGAGCCGCTGGTCGACCCGGCTGTCGACATTGACGATGGCAGGCGGCGTACCAGCAGAGGGGCGCCGCTCGCGAGCGACGCTGTGGCGACTGCTGCCTCAGCACTTTTGTCCCTGTCGCACAGCTCTAGCTCGGCGGAGGCGAGCAGCGACGATGGCAGCAGCACCTTGATTGCCACGGAGACGACCAGCAGTGACGGCTTTTCGTCGTCTCTTGATTCGAGGGAGCATCTTAGCGGCGACGACGCCAGGGACAGCAGTATGGCCAGCGACAGCGCTAGCAGCGCTACTGACAGCAGCAGCAGCGACAGCAGCCACGACGGCGGCGTCGTCGGGGGATACCGTGCCTACTCAGACTCGGATGCTGCCTTTGACGACCTCGACGGCGGCGGCGGTGGCGGCGTCAACGAGGGCCCTTTTAGCGACGGCGGGTTGACCCTGCTGGCTTCGCTGGTGGCCTATCCCCGCTGGGGCAGGGGGGGCGTCTCCTCTGATGGGGACGACGGCGACAGCAGCGGGTCGGAAGACGGCTGGGGAAGCTCTGCCGAGACGGGCCTCTCGCCGGCGCTGCTACGGCGGCTGCCCCAGTTTACCGTGGCGCCCGCCGTGCGTGCCGTGACGCTGTCGGAAGGAGGTGTAGGTGGCGGTGGGGCGGGTACGCCGCCGCCCGTGGCTCTGTCCGCGGCCGCCGCGTCGGCGGCCACGGTCGCACCTCCCCCTGGCGCAGCGTCTTGCCCAAAAGCGGCAGAGGCCGCAGGGACAGCAGAGGCTGCCGCGGCCGCTGCGCTCTATGCTGCCACTGCTGCTGCGGCTGTCACTGCTGCGGCGGCTACCGCGGCCTCTGCTCCCGTCTGCTGCATTTGTCAAGAGGACCTCCAGCCTGGCGACGTGGCGCGCCGCCTCCCTTGCATGCACGCGTTTCATCGGTCGTGTATTGACGTGTGGCTCAGCCGCCACCGTACGTGCCCCGTGGACGCGACGGATGTGGGGCAGCTCATTTTGAAGTGCTCGTGAGGTACTGGGTGGGCTCATGGGGGGTGGGGGGGGTGGGGAGCGCGGCGATGCACCCGTTGGGGCCGAGTACGGGAAATGCTCGACACGTCAGTCCCCTTCCCCTCCGGGGCGGAGCAAGCCTGTCTCCTCAGTGGGCCTCGCCGACGGCTGTCTTCGTCAACACGACCGGCTGCGGCTCGTGGAAGAGCGTCTAGCGTGCATGTGTGGTGTACATCCCACCCCCTCCCCCCCTCCCCCCGCCTCGCTCCGGCTGTATGTACTTTACGGCGTGGGCGATTGTGCCGCGGGTGCATCCCCCCCCCCGCTGCGGGGATGTGGGCGCCTTGAGTGTCCCGCCTGGGGGCCCTCCCCGCGGGTGCGCTGTCGGGAGTGTTGCAGTGGTCGGGGTCGGGTCGGGTGGCCCAAGGCGGCGAGGGGGGGGGGGGCAGGTGCGGGGGCCCCCTCTCTCTGTAAGGGTGTGGGTGGTAGAGCCGGCCCCCATCCGTTGGCATGCACACCCGCCCTGGCGGGCCGTCGCGGGCGGGGCAGCCCGACCGCCCGTGGCGGGCAAGGTGGGCGCGCCTTGCCCTCTTGCGCGCGCGCGCAGGGAGAGGGCATCAGTGTTGCCACCAGGCCGACCAAGTAGGGGCGAGGCGGCCAGCCCAGCCGGGGGGCGGTCCGCCATCCGCCCCCTGCTGCTCTTTTCTTTTTTTACCTGGCGCCGGCATCGGGGTGTGCGATGTCAACCCCGCAGCATAGTCTGGGCAGCGGGGGCCTCGGCCGTGGTCACAGCATTCACTATGCGGCTGGGCGAAGCAGGGTGGGGAGGACGCTCCCAAAACGGGCACCAAAAACTACATAGAGAGCTGGGACGCACCAATGCGCGGCCGCCGCCCCTTTTCTGTCTGTCCTCTCCTCGTTTGCGTCGTCGCCCCTGGGAAGCACGCGGGTGGAGGGCGTCCACGGCGCCTTCCCCCCCTCCCCCGCCCACCACCTCCTTCCATCGATGGGGCTGCGGATCCTTACGCGCCCACCGTCTTGGCGTGGCCGACCGACTCGGCCTCCTCCGGCTCGTCCAGCGCCAGCGACGGCGCCGTGTTGCACGCCGCCGGCTCGCCGGCGGCGGTGAACCAGCGCGCCCAGCACCCGCCACACGTATCCGCCACGCACTTGACCGCCGACGCACACGGCGGCGCCGCGGCGCCGCCACACGGGTCGGCCAGGCACGGGGTGGGGGCCTCCCCCGGGCGGCAGCCGCGCCCACACACCCGCTGGGCGGTGAGGGCCTTGACCTGCGACGCCCGCAGGGCCGCCCACGGGGTGTGGGCGTCGCAGCGGGACAGCACCATGCCGTCGCGGAGGAAGAGGAGGGCCGGCACGTCGAGCGGCAGGGCGGGCACCCCACACCCGCCCGGCCCGCGGGCGGTGACGGCGGTGGGCATGGCCGAGATGGCGGGGCACCCCTTGAGGTGCGTCACCCCCGTCAGGGTGTAGTAGAGCGACCCGTCGTGGACGTAGCTGTTGATGGGGGTGGCCCGGACGACCAGCGTGGCCGCCGCGTAGCTGCCGTCAATGGTCGCCGGCCCGCCCCCGTCGCACGCACAGGTGCGGCCGCCGTCGACGGGGGGGGTGGTGCCCGGCGAGCCGGGGGTGGTGGGCAGTGCGGCCGTGACGACGGCGGCGGCGGCGGCCACCGCCAGGGCGGCGGCCAGCTTGGCGGTGACGCCCATGGTTGGCCGGCACCAAACGTGCGACGGCGGCTGGGGGTGATGGGGGGGGGGGGGGAAGGGCAGGACGGGCCCGGCTGTTCCCGTGTGTTGGTCGGCGCCTTGGCGTTGGGCGCGGTGGCTGCCGACGTCGGGTCTGGGCACGCCGGGCAACCGGGGGGAGGGGGGGGACGTGGGCGCGAGGGCTGGGGTGGCCGCGGTTGGTGGGCGACCAGACGGCACGGGACCGGGCCGGGGCGGCTGGTTATAGCGCCCGACCGCTGGCGTGGCCGCCGAGGCGGGGCGGAATGAGAGGGCGGCCGCCGCCGCAGACGGCTGGATGGCTGTCGCGCGCCGTCCTCCCCGCCCTGCCCCACACCACCCACCAAGACGGTGCCTTGTGGGGGACGAGCCTGTGCGGGACGCGCCTGCACGCGCCGGCGGCAGGCCGGAACGAGGGCGGCCGTGCGGGTGGCTACAGCCACCTGGACGGGACAGGCCAAGCGTGGTGGCGACGCTGCTCATGCGAAAGGGGGGGGGGGGGGGGGCAGCTGCGTGCAGGAAGGCAGCGGGCGGCGGGGCGCGACAAGCCGGGAAGCGGGTGTGGGGTGCATCGCGCCGGGACGGCGCCACCAGAGGGTGACCATCCCATCATCGGTGTTCGAGCCGAAAGCGCTCGTGGGTATCTATTAATACTGGATACTGTAAATACCAGACACGAGCTCACGAGCATGACCCGCACGACCTTGATTGTGCATATTTGTGAAGTGGTCTCGAAAATTGACATTTGTGGATTTTTGGACGGCCTTTCCACGAGAAATACGGCAGAAGGAATAGAGTTGTCACCCGAATACCGGTCGCGCCGGCGGAGAAGCCGCGATCCGTTGCGCGCACGTGCGACGCAGCTTGACCAGTTCCCTGTTCCCATCCCACTGCTGGCCGCACCGCCGTGTCTTGTGTTCCCCGGCCTCAACCCCACCTCCCTCTTCAAGGTCCTCCTCCCTCGTTCCCCTGTCCATCCCCCCAACTGCCCCCATCACCAGCCCCCCTCCCCCCTTCCCCGCTGTCGCCTCCACCCCCTTTCCTCCCCCGGCGCCGGGCACCATGTCCTCCTTTGACGCCCCCGACATGCCCAGCGGTCAGGACGCTGCCGCCGCCGCCGAGGTTCAACAGTTCCTCGCCGAGGAGCAGCAGCGAGCGGCCATGCTGGGCGTCGTCTCCAAGCTCACTGTCACCTGCTGGGATACGTGCGTGTCCAAGCCGGGCTCCAAGCTGTCCTCCTGGGAGAGCGACTGCATCAGCAACTGCGCGCGGCGGTTCATCGACGCGAGCGTCTTCATCCTCAACCGGGCGGCCAAGCAGCAGGGGCGGCAGTAGACTGGGTTGGTGAGTGGGGGCGGGGGGCGGAGGGCGGGGGAGGAGGGGGGGGGGGTGGGTGGGGGCTGCACTGGCGGCGGCGCGGCGCGGTTGACGAAGGGGGAAACCGGGGAGGGTCCGAGGTGATGTGGCGTAGGCCTGGACACTCTTCGTCCTGTTGGTTCCCATGACGGCGTTGCAGCAGTCTTCTAGGGAGGGAGGGGCCGGGCGAGCGGCCCCAGTTGGACCCGCCTGGGCTGTGGACCGGGTGGGTGGGGCCGGCGGCGGGAACCGCTCTCCCTCCCGCGGAAGCTCCCCACCCGTTGATGCCGGTTGTGGGGTGAAGGCGGGGGTCGGCCGCCGGGTGGGGTGCTCGCGCTGCCCGTGCGCATGTGCGTGGCGGGGGAAGTGTGTGTGCTGTAGGGCGGGTGTGCTTGTCTAGAACAGAGCTGGGTGGGCAGGCGGTGCAGGCGGCGCCGACCGGCGGGGACTGCTGGGTGGGCATCCGACGGTGTCCCCGCGCCTTTGTGTCCCGCGGTACCCCTGTGTATCTCTCTCTTGTTGCCCATTTTGTTTGTCGACCCTTTTGTCCACCTGCATGTCTGGCGGGGTTCTAGCAGGGGCTGCGGGCGGGGGGGCGGGGTGTCTCTGGGGGTGGTGGGGGGGGAAGGGGCGTCCCCCCGTGGCCACGTGTTGTCCCGTGTATGTATTTCTCTGACGCGGGCACTGGCTGCGCGGCGCACTGCGGCGGGAGCTCTCCCGCCGTCGCGGTGGTAGCGGCTTCCAGAGGTCGTGGACAACCCAGCCCTGGCGAAGGTTGCAGCGAACATCGGTCTCCCCCGCCTTCCCCCCCCCCCCTCCATACCCCCACGCCTACAATGCAGATGGTTAACGGCGGCCTCGCTCTCACCGTCGCCAGACACCACATCGGCGCCCTCAATCAGGGGGTTATTCGCCCCCACCACCGATACTGGTCCGCCAGGGCCGCCGCCTGCCGTCCTTGCACCCCACGCAGCCCGCCCAGGTGCCTTCAGGTGCCACGGGAGCTATGGTGCTCGCGTCGGGGTGGCCACAGCGGCGGTTGAGCCTCGGCGACCACCGAGGCCCCTCGCGTCACGTGGGCAGCGACAGTATTGGTCGGCGACGTCTGGCGCAGGTTGTACAGTACCCCTCCCCCCCAACACCGGCTTAAGTCAGACGGAGGGCGCCGGCAACCCCGCCCGTTGGTCATCCCCTATAGTCTTCCCCTATGCCATCAGTCCACATTCCTCTCACCCCTTCCCTCGCCTCGCGGGGTCCCTCCCCATCACCTCTTTCCTCCCAGCAGCCGCTGGTACGAGTACACCCGCTCAAAGTCCTCGTCGTAGGCCACCACCGCCAAGTACTCGCGGGTCACCTCGAAAACGAAGAAGCCGTGGGCCTCAGCGCCCCACGCGGCGCGGGGTGGGTCCGCCCCCCCCCCCGTGTCGCCCCCAAGCGCCAGCACCCCACAGCACTGGAACCACATGCCCGCCTTGGCCTGCGTCGGCGGAGTGAGGGCGTCGAGCTTGGAGCCGCCCCCACTGATAAAGTGGTCCATCCCACCTTCGCCAGTGGCGGCGCCACGCACGGGGGAGGTGCCTCGAGTGGTGGGGGAGGTCGCCGCGGCGCCGTCCTTCCCCCTGCCGTCAGCAGCGCCGACTTCACCGCTGCCCACTGCGGCGGCGCCCGCGCCGCCGCCCTTTCCGTATGGTTGCAGGTGCTGGAGGGAGTGCTCGTGGCCCGAGATGTACATGATGACCTTGTCGCGGGCGGTAAGGAGGACGGGCTCAATGTAGGCCCGAATCTCGGGTACGCCCAGCGACGCGGACGTGCTCATCGTGTACATGTTGTGGTGGCCCACCACCACGATCGCGTCGGCCGTCGAGTTGGCAAAGACGCCACGGAGCCACTCCAGCTGCTCGCCAGGCTTTTGGCCATTGAGCTTGCGAGCGGCCTTGCCGTACGCGTCCCGCACAAAGGGTGTGGTGTCGATAAAGACCATCTGGATCACCCACGGCGCGGGCGCTTCGGGGCCGCCCTCCCCGCCGCCCAGCGTAAAGGACTGAGTGTAGTAGGGTGCCGGCAGCGTCCACCGGCGGCTGTGACCCGAGTAGTCGACCTGGGCGGCCACACTCCCCAGGTGGTCGTGGTTGCCTAGGATTGCAAACCAGGCGGCGTGCACCAGGCTCCGCTGCGCGTAGACGTCCTCAAACGAGGAGCGCCACTGGGTGTCGGCCGTGCTGTCCACTCCCCCGTCGTAAAAGTTGTCCCCCGAAGACACCACAAAGCGCAAGTCGTGGGCGTTCGCGGCACGCGCCAGCGACTCCGCCACGGCTTTTTGCTTGTGGCTACCGTCGCGGCCCCAGTCGCCAATGACAGCAAATGTCAGGGCCGCCGAGCTGGGCGTACTCCCCAGCAGCGACGGCGCCGACGCGGGGGGATGGGGCCCCGGCCGGCCAGACGCGCCATAGCCGCCCGTGTGCCGCCGCTGCAGCGCAGACGATGCAAGCAGGGTGACCGATACGAAGGCCAGCACCGAAAAAGCCGCCACAACGTACGACTCTGCACGAGGGGAGCGTGCCCGACGGGGGGGGGGGGCGCCTGGGGGGGGGGGAGGCAATAAGGGGGCGACCTCAGCGTCCATGACCAGAGGCCTCTCCGCGCCGGTGACGAGCGGTGGCGACGGCGGCGGCGGCGACGGCGGCAACGGCGGCAACAGCAGCAGCAACGGCAACGGCAGCGGCGGCAGCAGCAGCCGGAGCGGCGGTAGCAGCAGCGGCAGCAGCAGAGGCAGTAGTAGCGACAGCGGCAGCAGCTAGGTGCCAGGCGTGCACTTCAACTGGCGCCGGCAAGCTACGACGGACCTCGCGTTGGCGTCCAAGCGAACGAGCGGTTGCGTGCCGAGGATGGCGGCCGATATAAATATGTACATGAAAGGCCCAGCAGACGGCCAGTGGGAGCTCGGTGACAACCGCGGCGGCGTGTCGCGGGAGGCGGGGCGGTGGAAGGAGGGGAGAGCGGTGAAGGCGGGCGAGCCCCAGAGAGGAACCCCGCCGCTGGGGATGCAGCGGGAGGGTGCAAAAAGTGTGCGTTGTCGGAGGAGACCAATGAATCTTTCGAGTGCCCTCAAGATTCGGTACAGGGCCGTGCAATCGGCGATTGGACTTGCAAAGCGGAGGCCACGTGGTCAATTCGAAACGTGACTGGCGCCAGCATGGAAGGTACTCGGTGGTCGGGCCGACGCCATCGCCGGTCCGCGCAGCGCACATGAGGGCTGCGACCCCGCCATTGACTGGCGCCGGCACCCCCCCCCCCCCCCCCCCCCCCCTCCCGCCATTGGCTGGCGCCGGCATCCCCCTCCCAGCACACCTCACAACAGAGGGGAAAAATGAGCCAGCCAGACCATGGTGACCCACGCCAGGTTGGACCTATCTCCTGGCCTCAGCTCTGTCCCTACAGCGACGTCGCTGAGGGTACGTGGGCGTCGACGGCACTGTCGCGACAGTGCCGTCGACGCCCACGTACCCTCGTTGGTGGGAGAATTACGCATGTGCAGTCATGCCGGCATGTGCTTTGCAGTACCATCGTAGGCCAACAGAAGGGTGGGCCGCGTTGAAGCCCCTCAACAGGCTAGCCAGAGGCTAGCAACAGGCGGCTATGTGGGATGAGTCCGAGTGGACTACAAGAACGATGGATATATATATACACGTAACTCCAAAAAACGGCCCACCGCACGGAAGCCGTGTATCCCTTCCCATACGCAATGCACCCCTCAGTTCGTGACGAGCCCAACAGACCCGTCCCACGTTCGACACAACAAAACCGCCGTCACTGTGGCTCCCACAGTGGACAACCTCAAAAAAAAAGAAAAAAAGAAACAAAACCCCAGCCGACACTCCTCCCTCGGATACGGAACACAACACAACTCCAACCGAGACCAGCGCATCGCCCCTCCACACCGCCCCCTGCTAAAAGTACACTGTGGTATCCCCATGACCATTATCCCATCACCTCATCTAGCTGGTTCAGCTTGTTCACCAGCCGCCCGACGCTGCGGGGCCCGACGACGAAGTCCTCCACCTTGCCCCGCCCCCCATCGTAGAAGTGAAAGGCAGGCATGGCACGCACCCCAAGCCGGACGGCCAGCTCCCGCACGGCCACGCAGTCCACGCTGTAGAAGTCCAACCCCCGGCTGCCGCTGCCCGGCTGCGCCCCGTCGCCCGCCGACCCCGACCGGGCAGCTGCCTCCTTGGCCACCCGTGGCCGCACGGCGCCACAGGCACGGCAGTAAGGGGCGTAAAAAAACACGACCGCCACCCGTCCACCGGCCGCCGACGCGGCCATAGCCGACAAAAAGTCCGCCACAGACCCAATGGGCACCACTACCCCGCCGCCCCCGCCGCCGCTGCCATCGCTGGCATCCGAATCGGGGTGCGGGAGGGGGGTGGGCGGGCGCAGCGGCGGTGGAGGGGGCGGTGGGAGCGTCGTCAGGGACATGCACGGCGCTTGCACGCGGCGGGTACCGCTAGGCACAGGGCAATGAGGGATCGGCAAAGACCGCCGCGATAATGTGGCCACAGAGACACGGCCGACAGGGGGGGCAACAACTGGGACAAACGCCATTGCCGCGGGCGGAGCCATGGTAACAAGCGCCCAACAAAACAACCGCCAAGGGGGGTTCGATGCCGTCACGGACGTGCAGGTGCTGTGACAAAAAACAGCCAGAAGCAGCCTGGTCCGTAGTCCAAAAGCTCGCGTTGTACACCCCAACAGAGGAGCACCAGGTCCGGTCCCTACACCATGCGCTACCAGGGAGTGGGGAGGCAATCAGAGCAAAAGTGGTGGGAAGGGGAGCGTACAGGGGGGTGGTCTGGGGTAAGGAGAGCACAGCACTCCAAGAAACGGCTCACATGGACCACCGGTGCGGGAAGAAAAGGAGGGCTCAGCAGGAGCCGGGATGGCAGTCCAGCAAGTGCTAGCAGCCGCCACCACCACCGGTGGTGGAAGATGGCAGGCGCCGGTAGGACGTGGCGAAAACACGCCAGCACCGACAGAGGCGCGGCAGCGAGGCAATGGGCCCCGGGTGGAACCTCGGGTGTGGCGGAGAGCACACCGTCCACGGCGGCACGGCGCGTGACCGTGGCAGTGCAGAAGGCATCTGGGGCTTGCCCCCCGCCGAGACGCCTCCCCCGAGACCGAGACCGAGGCCCCGTTTCGGCAACTCACAGACAAGAAACACCTGCTGTAATGCAAGTGAGTGATGGCGGGTCTGGTCGAGCTCCGTCCAGTGCTTCTACCGAGATACTTGAGTACTGTACTTTCATGCCCGTTCTCTGTTGGTCATCCCCCACTGACACACCGGTACAACTACATAACAAGTCTTCACCTTCCGAATCCATTGCTATGTAGTTTGAGCTGCTTCGCCTTCCGGCTCCACGGTCGAGCAGACCTGAGCAGGCAAGACGTGACGACCACGTCGACGCGGGCGTCTACACCATCGCCTCGGGCCCCTTAACGCGCTGCTGCTGCATACCATGGTCGGCTTTGCGCTGCTCCGAGGGGCATCCCGTCAACCATACGCCCGTTCCTTGCGGTCTCCCCTTTTTGGCCCTTGCGCGCCTCATGTCGCTGGCAGCTGGCGGCAAGCGGGCGGTGGGCCCGCCGCAGCGAGCGCCTCCGCCCAGGCCGCCCCCCTCCCCGGTCTGACAGGTCGCGGCGCTGGAGGAACGCGCGATGCCCAGGGCCTCATCTCCCCCCTGCGGCTGCGCTGTTGTGGCGGCGCCGCACGCCACCCGTCGGCGGTTGGGCAGTCGGCGTCGATGACCCCTCCCCTTGGCGGCGCCCGCGGCCACACGTCTGCCCCCCCCCCCCCGGCACGCCCACCGTCTCCCTCACGATTGTCGAGCGCGACGGAACCCGCCGGTGCTTGGACGTCCCTGTCGGCACGTCAGTCCTGTCGGTCGCTCACAGCAACGACATTGATCTGGAGGGCGCGTGCGAGGGCAGCCTCGCGTGCTCCACCTGCCACGTGTACGTGGACGACGAGACTTTTTCTGGCCTCCCCGAGGCGTGCGATGACGAGCTGGACATGCTGGACCTGGCGTTTGGGCTGCGGGAGAACAGCCGCCTCGGTTGCCAGGTGCTTTGTGAGGAGGCGACGGATGGGATGGTCGTGACACTGCCTGCCGCAACTCGCAATATGGCGGTAGATGGGTATGTACCCAAGCCGCACTGAGCTGTCACTATTGAGCAGGAGGAGGGGGGAAGGCTGGCGACGGCAAGGGGGGGTCAGGGGTGGCGTGTACTGGGGGAGAGACCCGCCGGCTATATTTGGGAGCTTGGCAGCTGAGGTTGTCCGCGGCGTACCAGGGTGTCCCGCCCTGCGCGGTGCTGCACTGGGACCGACGTAGCCTACTCTATGCGCTACACCCGAGTCGGGTGGCCTGCGGTTTATCCCGCTGCCGCTCCCTGCTGTGGGGAATGTCGCACGGGGTGCGCCATGCGACAAGGCCCAGCGCACTATTTTCCATTGCACCTAGTGCGGCGACCATTGTGTCATGGCGCGCAGCCGCACGTCGCACGAGGAGTGGCGTCCCTATCCACTAGCGTGAAGGCTGCGACGAGCCGTACGCCGCTTACCTCAACGTTGGTGACCTGCGTCCGTTGTGCATTCCTGCGTCTGCCCCATTGACTCTAGCTCGGAAACGGGAGAGAAAGGGCTACGAAAAATACATCTAGGGGACGTAACTCTGCACGGCGGAAAAAAGGAGTCCCGCGAGTGTCCCCCAGACCCGCACGGGCCACACCCCTTCGAGGCAACCACCCATGGTGTACTCTCGCGTAAGATTACGCTGACGATGGCACGGGCGGTGGAGCCGGCGCATCGTCCTCGTCCACGCCCAGCTCCCCGTCGAGTACGTCGAGGGCACGCTCGGAGAACAGCCGCCGCGCCAACAGCGACCGGATGGCCAGTAGGGACGCAATCACCGACGGGAAGAAAAGGCTGGTTTTGGGGTTAACCTTGAGCGCCCACAGCGCCGCCAGGCATACCAGCTGCAGCGCCGTGAAGCCGTGCACCTCCCGCGGTGATACTTTCTTGATAGGGCTGCTCGGTGGCGCCATGTCGGGGTCGAGGAAGAGGAGCTTGACGCGCTGGAGGAATTGATTGCCCGTCATCATATTGCGGCCCAGAAAGAGAAAGAGCCCGCAGATCACTGCCAGAGGGATACGCCGGAGGAGGGGGAGGAAGAAGAGCGACGCGCCAATGAGGGCGTGGATTGCAAAGCCCGTCATGCGGGACTCGACGACCGACTTAATCTGGATGCGCTCAGGAGTCACTTCAGTGGGTGCCGGCGCCGGGGTCGGCGCGTCGGATGGTGTCGCTTCAGACGTAGCCGCCGCGGCCGCGAGGGTAGGTGCAGGGACGCTGCCGCCTACGACTTCGGTGGTAGCTAGTGCCCGTACGTGGTTGAGCGACTGCACCGTTGCGGCGCACATCCACGGAAGCCCAAGAAGAGACGTCACGAGCGTGCATGCCGCCAGCACGAGAAGGTCCAGGTGGTACCCAGGCCCCTTCTTCAGTTTGTGCGCTGGAGAGTTGGTACACCGCACGCTAATGTTTTGGTCGAGGAAGAAGAGCATGGTCAGCAGCAGCGCCGGCAGTACGGCACCCACCTTAACCGCCATAGGTACCCCCGCTAGGGGCACCAGCCAAGCCCGCCCGCCCGCAAGCGTCATCTTGGCCGGAATGTCCAGCGTCTCAAGGCATGCCGTGCGGATAGCAGGCACTACCGCCGCGAGCGCCGACATGACGAAAATGGAGAGACACGGCCCAAAGTCCGCCAACAGTGTCCGCACCCGCTTACGGAGGTACTTGCCCGACCGGAGGCCAGACAAGGTGCGAGCCATTGTGAAGGTGCCCAACGCGAGGGCGAGCGAGAAGAAGGGACGCGTCTTGTCCACCCCGGCCAAGGAGAAGTTCCCGGCCAGCGAACGGGAAGCCTCAAACACAAAGTTGCATGCAATGAGGCTGTTAAACACCTCGTCAGTGAAGCGCGTGCAATACTTGATCAGGTCCGACGCATTGATCAGTGCGAGAAAGGCCAAGATGGCGGCGGTCCACAGGCCCACCCACGCGTAGGTGGCAAGGAAGGGGATGCCCGCCCGTACGCAAAAGCCATAGAGCGCCGAAGTGAAAGCCAGCGTGAGCCCCGTCGGGCCGATAATGACCAGCGGTTGCCCTGAAAGGGCCGCGTAGGCCACCCCGCAGCCCGAAGCCGACACAAGAAACTCAACGACGCCCATGGTGCCATGGGTGAGAACCGAAGTCAGCCCCCCAAACGCTACCACCGGCGCCAGACACGCAAAGTACAAGAACGCAGTTGCCGGCAAGGCCTTGAGCTGAAACCCGTCCACCCAGTCCGACGCATACAGAGGTGCCCGCCGTCGCACGTCGCCGAGGAGGCCGCGCCCCCAGTAGCGAGGCGCAAAGCGGCTGCCCGTCGACGGGCCGAGGCCACCCTCGTCTTCGAGCAGCGGGTCACTCACCGTCGCCGCCGCCGTCCCACCCGCCCCTGGTGTTGGTGGGGAGGAGGGGGAGGCCGACATGGACGTCGGCACCGTGGCGCCCGCATCTCGCCCGTAGCGGCGGCGGGGGGCGGCCGCCAACGGCGCGAGCGCCCGCCGCGCTGCCTTCGGCAGCCTCGGGGGGGCGGAAACCCAGCGGCCCGGCCGGGTGGTGGCCAGCAGAGGGGGCGTCGCGGCCGCCCGTCGCGCCACCACGCCCGCATCGGGCGCCACCACCCACGCCATGGGGTGGGAGCACCCCGCCGCTGTCGCCGCTGCCGGCAATGTCGCAGCCGCCCCCGCCGCCGCCAACGCCGCCGCCCTTGGCACCGGCGCCCCGGCCTCGACGCGATCGCCACCCACACGCGCCATGCCAGGCCCGCCGGTCAGGGGCACGCACGAGTGGAAGCAGGTCACACAGGGGACCGCAACGGGGGGGGAAGAAGCGGTGTCGGGAAGGGGGAGGTGAAGGGGGGGGCGTGTCGCAGGGGGTAGCAAAAAGCAAGGGCAGGGTGAACACAGGCGAGAGGGCCGAAAGCGGTGCGGGGGAGGGGGGGAGGGGGAGAGGGAACGGGAAGGCTCACACCGAGCCTTCTCGAGCGCCTTCGCGCGCCCGAGCGGTTGGCGGCGGTCGGCGGGTAGCCGCAAATGTGAGTGGCGGTGGCGGATTGGGTGTGGCGGCGTCCCGGCAGGGCGCGCCGATCACGAGAGCACCCGGCTACCTCGCGTACAGACGGATGGAGCACCACCCCGCAGTCGTGGGGGAAGCGGGATCTGGATGGGCGAAACACCACCGGACCGCAGAGGCCGAGGGAAAGAGGGAGGGGACAGGCGATAGCGGTGCCGCAGTCTGATGCAAACGAGGCACCGCCGCGGCGGTGCTTGTCACTTTTTGCCCACGTCTTCTCCCCGTCCTGGTTGGCGGCGATGGGTCTGCGGCTGCTCGGCCGTGGTGGCCAATGCGGCTGGCCGTGGAGGCTGACCTCAGTGCCCCGCGAATGCAACCGGCAGGTGTGGCGCGAGGCGGGTGGGAGCGGCTCTATTAGGTAGGCAAGTACCCTACTGACAAACTCCTCTCAGCAAGTAGTCTAGAAGAATTACTTACCTTTTTTTTCTTTCCTCCAAACTTTCAAAACACATCGTATGCGGCCGCACCAGGCGCGCCGCCCCTCACGTCGCCTAGACGTAGTCCTCCCGCGGCACCGCATCCTTCCACGAGTCCATGTCCCCCTGGTCCGCATAGTCCAGCTGCCGGCGGTCGGCTACAAACCCTCCATTCCCCTCCCCCGCCCCCAACGTGGTTGCCCACACCACCGTGTCGGCCCCCTGTGCCAGCGGCACAATACCCGGCAGGTCCTTGATCATCTCCGTGTTGTCCCCAGTATCGGTGAGGCCAGGGCAGGCGGCATGGTAGGCAACTCCCGGGGGACGGGCGTCGCGGCCGAGGAGGCGAAGGAGCGTTGTCAGGCCCACTTTGCTTACCGCGTAAGGATCAGCCTTCCAGCCAGCGGCGGTAAGGCCGGCGGCGCCGTCTGCCTCGGCCGCCGACGCCGCATCCTCCATCATCTGACTCAGCCTGTCAATTGAGAGGTCGGGGGAGGCGAGAGTGGTGCGCAAAACATCCCCGGGCTGGGCAACGAGGGAGCCCAGGCGAGAGGAGACGGCCACCACCCGGGAACCGGCGTGGAGGAGCGCCTCCACCGCCCGTACCGTCCGGAGGGCGCCAAAATAGTTCACATTCACCGACTGACGGGTGTCGGAGGGGCTCCGTCCCATGACGCCCGCATTAAGGACCAGCACGTCCAGCCGCCCGTGCTCTGCCGCAACTCGCCCAGCCCAGGCCGTGATGGACGACGGGTCGGCCACGTCCAGGGGCATGTACTTAGCGCGGGGGTTGTCCAGGGAGCCAACGGCAGCCTTGCCTCGCTCCTACCGATGGCGAGTGCGCAGGGTGGAACAGCGGGCGAGTCAGGAAGAGGGCGGAGGAGAGGGTCAAAAGAGGGCGGTGGCCAGCAAGGAAGGAATGGGCAAACCGGGCGCCGCAGGGACGCAGGGACAGGAGGCACCGGGGGAGGACAACAGGCGAGGCAAAGGAGAAGCGACGTGAGGACGCAAGGTGTGAGAAACGCGAGCAGGCGGCCCGGCTGGCACGGAGCCAAAAAAGGGAGAGAGACTACGGAATAGAGGCGCGCCACCCGGGGTGCGCCCAACCGCTCGCCTCTTTCGCCGTACCTCGTTGCGAGACGTGACCAGCACCGTCGCGTCGGGGTGGTCGGACAGGAGTCGGCGAGCAACCTCGTAGCCAATGCCCTTGTTGGCCCCCGTCACAGCCATGACGGGTTTCCCGGCGAGGGGGGCCATGGCACCAACTGTAGTCGCAGGGGACGAGCGGGGGGCGACAGCGACAGTTGCCACAGAGTACGGCGTGGAGGCGTGGGAGGTGGGGGGAAGAGGGGTAGGGAAGAGGCGTGGGGCCGGCTACGACTCAGGCCGGTCGAGTACAACAAGGAGTAACGCCGAGGGGGGCAGGGGTGGAGCTATGTATAGGGGAAGCGGCGGCCCCGTCCACTCGGGGCGACCCGCGCCCGCCGAGCCGCCCTCCCCGAGGTCATGTAGACGGTCACGGGGCAAACGTGCAAATGAGGGCAGGCGGCCTGGCGATGATGGCCTTGCCTCCGGGGCCCCAGAGTCTGTGCTCCTTGCCGACAGGAGGCCGCAAGCAAACAACAGAGCTGGCATTCTATGCACGTCATCGTGGCCCTTCCATTGATCCTGAATCTGACAGCTGGTACTTCTCTATTTCAGAATAGGCCCGACATCGAGACAGGTTCATGCAATATTCATCGCCTCTCAACCACTTTTTCACCATCTTTTCTTATATTTCCTTCACATCCTCTGCAGATTTACACAGATGTCTGAGTGTCACAGGATCCGAAGCGGGGGGGGGCTCTGCTGCTTGCCGTTGACGGCTCATTTCTTCTCGGCCCTCGTCTCCCTCTCGTCCGTGTTGGCAGCATGAGCCCCTCTTCCCCGCCCCTCCCGCCCTCTGCGGGTCTTCTCGTTCTCCTTCGAGGCCTCCCTGGGGTTGGCAAGACCACTCTTGCCACCGCGGTAGCGGCTGCGACTGGCCTGCCCGTCTTGTGCAAGGACGACGTGCGGGACACGCTCGTGAAGCTGGAGCGCCGCCTTCCCCCGCCACTGCTGCCACTGCGGCGGCCGCCGCCGCCGCCGCCGCCGCCGCCGCTACCCCCGCCGTCGCTGCGATCATCGCCATCACCGCCGCCCTACCAGGCCGACGGGTCGCGGCCTTCATTGCCCTCGGCGGCGAAGCCATCGGCGGCGCCCGCGGCGATGATAGCGGTTGGGGCACCCGACCCCAACCCCCCCTCTGCGACCGATTGGAACGACGCCGCCTACACCATCCTCTACTCCCTGGCGCGGACGCAGCTGCTCGCCGCCCGCCTCCCCGGTGTGCTCGTCGAGGCGCCGCTGGTGCGCGCGTCGGCAGTGGCAGCCGCCGCGACGGCGGTGCTGGGTGCGGCGGACCCCCCGTCGCCTCCCCCCCTCCGCTCCCCCCTGCCCCCCCACCCCCCCCCCTCCCCTTCTCTTTCCCCCGGCGGCGTCGGGCGGCTGCTGGTGGTAGACTGCACGTGTGGGATGGGAGAGTGGGCGGCCCGCCTGGCAGCCCGCGCTGACAAGGCGGCGGCGGCGGCGGCGACTGTCGGCGAGACGTACCCGGGCGGCGGGGAGCACCGGCCAACGACCGTGGCGGCGGTGCGGGCCTATTACGGCGGCACCGACCTCGAGCCGGTGGACGCTGGCGTGGCTGCAGACGTATTGGCGGTGGATACGGGACGGGAGCTGGGGGAGGTCGCCGCAGAGGTGGCTGCCTGGGTCCGCGCCCACCTTCGTGCGGGGGGGGCAGAGGGGCAAGTGGCCTGACCACCCGAACCCGTACGAATTTGATCTGAAAACATTGATCCAGTGTCACAGGGTAACCAGTTGTTGGTCGAACTGGGTTGTTTTGGGGCATCCCAGCGCCACCGGTTGGTGGTCGTGGCGCCAAAAAACGGGCGCGCCCTCTTGCCCCCGCCCGCCTCCTGCCCCCCTCGCACCTCGATACGCTACCAATGACGACGACTGCGTGTCCTTCGTACTGGTGTCGCGTCTTTCCCGTTTCCCCCGACGGACAGCGGCGAGGGTAGTCCCCCGCGCTGTACCGACCTTCCCCCTTGTCCCCGCTGCTTCCTCCCGACCTCCCCCCTCCCCCTCCTCCTCCCTGGCCCACGAATGTTGGTCGCCTTGGCCGCCCACTCCCCAGCCTCTCCCGTCCACCACTGACACCCCTCTCCCCTCCCCCCCCCCCCCCCCCCCCGCTTCCGCGGCGCAATGCCTGCTGCGCTTGCCCCCCCTGCGGCCTGGCTAGCCGCCGCCCTCCCCCCCCCCCGTGCGGCCCCGGCGGCCGCGCTCGCCGCCGTCCGCGCCCTCCGCGCCGACCGGCCAACGGGGGTGGTGGGTGCAGTGGCGGCGGCGCCACCCGCGCTGCTGACACGCCTGGGGGGGGTCCTCGCCGCCGCCGCGGGGGTGGCCGTCGCGGAGCTCACCGCCGCCGCCACCGCCGCGGACGCCGCCGCCGCTGCTGCATCCACCGTGGGGGGCGGGCGAGGCCTGTCACCAGCAGCGGCCGGCGGGGGCAGTAGCGGGACTGGCGTCGGCGGTGGTGGCGGGGGTGGTGGCGACCACGGCGTAGACGGCGGCGACGGCGACGGCGACGGTGACGGCGACGGCGACGGCGACGGCGACGGCGGTGGTGGTGGTAGTGTTGGTGGCGGCGGCGCCGACGGCCGTGACGCCGTCGCCGACGCCGCGGCGGCGGTCGACGTGGCGGACGCGGCGGCTGCCGACGTGGCCGCTGTCGCCGCGGCAACGGCCGAAGGGGAGGCCGCCCGCGCCGATGCGGTCGCCCGTGCCGATACCCCGTCGGCCGCGCTCGCCGCTCTCGCCACCCTCACTGCCGGCGCGCTGCTGACCGATGGTGGGGGGGCGGGTGGGGGGGGGGGTGAGGCTGGCGCGCGTGGTGGCGCCACCGCCGACGCCGTTGCGCGCGCCGCTGAAGCGGTGGTGGGGGGGGCCGGGGGGGAGGTGCTCGCGCCGCCGCTCGTCGTCTACCTGCTCCGACACTCCCTTGCGGGCGCCGCCGAGGCGGCCGACGGCGGCGCGGCGGGCGGCGGCGCGGCGGCGGCGACAGCGGCGTCCAAGCGTGGCGGCGGTGGCGGCGGCGGCGGTGGCGGCGGTGGCGGCGGTGGCGGCGGTGGCGGTGGGGTGGCGGCGTACGTCCGCCGCCTCTACGCCGTCCGGTCGGCGGTGGCGGTGCTGGTGCTGGACGCCTCCCCCTCCGACGGTACGACGGCGCTGCTGGTGGCGGCGGCGGGCTCCCCCGCCTACCTCCGCTCCGACGTTGGCCGCCGCTTCCTCGGCTACGCCCTCTCCTCCCTGGGCGGCCGCGTCGCGGCGGCGCTGCACGCCGCGCTGCGGCGGTCGCTGGGGGGGGGGGGGGGGGGGGGGGGGGGGGGGGGGGGGGGGGGGTGGGCGACGCCGTCGGCGAAGTCTACTACCGCGCGTGGCGGGCCGTGGGTGGGGCCGCCCGCGCCGCCGCCGCCGCGGCGGCGGCCATGGATGGGGGGGCGGCGGGGGCGGCGGGGGGCGCCGCCGCGAGTGGCCGCGGGGCAGCAGCGGCGGGGCGGCGAGGCCGTCCGGCCACTGGCGCCCGGGGGGGCGCCACGGCGGCGGCGGCGGCGACGGCGGCGCCCCCCCTCCCGCCCACCCCCGGCGGCGGCGGCAGCGGGGAGGTTGACGCGGACGCCCCCCCCCCCGTCACGCCCGCCACGGCGGTGGGGTGGCTGTCCGACCTGGCCCGCCTGGCCATCCTGGCGGTGGACCCGCCGCTGGCCGCCGCCGCCGCCGCCGCGCTGGGCGTCTTCCACGCCCAAAAGCGGGTGGCCGGCGTGGACGCCGCGCTCGACGCGGCCTACGCGCCCGTCCTCTTCCGCAGCCTGTCGGCGGCGCATCCGGCGGTGCGGCGGGCGGCGACGCTCCTCCTCGCCGACGCCTTTCCCGTCCACGACCCCGACGGGCCGCTGGCGGCGATTGACGGCGCGCTCGCCGCGCAGCTGTGGGCGCTCGCCGAGCTCCTCACCGACCCCGCGCCGGCGGTGCGGGCGACCGCCGTCGCCGCCGCGTGCCGCGTGCTGGGCGTCTGGTGGGAGCTCCTCCCCGCGTCGGCCGTCCGGCGGCTGCTGCTGCTGCTGGTCACCCGTGCTGCCGCCGACGGGGCGGCGGCGGGGGTGCGCGCGGCCGTCGCCCGCGGGCTGGCGTTTGTGGTGGCCGAGGCGCGGCCGTCGCACCGGGTGCTCGCGACCGTCCTCCCGCGGGTGGGGGTGCTCGTCCACGACCGGGTGGTGGGCGTCCGCGTCGCGGCGCTGCGGCTGCTGGCGGCGGTCAACGCCGTGCGGAGCTTGCGGTGGTACGAGGTGGTCCCCGCCGCCGAGCTGGTCGCCCGCCTCCCGACAGAGGGGGGGGGGGTGCGGCTCCTGATTGTCCGGCTGCTGCTGCGGAGCTACTTCCCGGTAAAGGTGCCGAAAAAGGTGGCGGCGGCCGCTGCGGCAGCAGCCGTGGCGGCTTCCGCCCCGGCGAGCGTCACCCCGGGGGTGGCCGCACCCCCTGCCAACACGGCCGCAGAGCGCAGCGGCGCGGCGGCGCCGACTGCCCGCGCCGCCTCTGGGGAGCGGCCGCCGCCCTCCCCAGCTGAAACGGTGGTTGGGGAGCAGCTGTGGCGGGCGGTGACGCTCGTCCGCACCGCCCCCGACGCGGCGGTTGTCTTCTACGGCTGCCTCCACCTCCACGTCCCGCCGGGGCCGCTGTGCGCGTTTGCCGCAGCCGTATTTCGAGCCGTCCAGACGGCCACCGCCGCAGCCGCCTCGGCGGCGGCGGCGGCGGCGGCGGCGACGGCGGCACCCCCTGTGACGGCCAACGGGGGTGACGGCCCCAGCGGTGGGGGCGTCAGCGGCACCGCCGCCACGTCGGCGGCGGCAGCGGCGGCGGTGGAACCCACTCCTCCCCCCGTCGACGCTGCTGCGGTGCCCGCCCTACTGGCCGCCTCAGCCCCCCTTCGTGCCGACCTGCTGTCCGTCCTCCCCCCCCTGCTGTCGTCGGTGGCGCCCGCGCTGGCCGCCCCCGCCAATGCACCCCTCCGGTCTGCCCTCCACGCCGCCCTCGGTGGGGACGCCCTCGCCGGTCTCTTGTCTGGCGGGACCAGCGGCAGCGGCGGCAGCGGCGGCAGCGGCAGCGTCAGCGCCGGAGCGACCGCTGCTGCCACAGACAGCCGCGTGCGGGCGGCGGCGTGGCGGGTAGCGGCCGCGCTGCCGCCCGCCGCGCTGCCGCCTATTGTGGACGCGTGGGAGCCGGCGCTGGCGGCGCTGCCCGCGGGCTTCCGCACCGCCCTCGCGGCGCTCCCCGCGCCGGGGGCGGCCGGCGGCGGCAGCGGTGGCGCCCCGGCCGCCAAGCGCCGCCGCGGCGGCGCTGCCGCCGCCACCGCTGTCGCCGCGGCACCACCGGGGACGCTGCCGCCGCCGCCATCGGCGGCGGCGGCGGCTGCCGCGGCGGCGGCCGCCGCCGACGACTGGCCCGTCCTGACGGCGTTGGTGGCGGCGGGCGCCGCCTGGGGCGCCGCCCCCGAGCTCGCCGCCCGCGCTGCCCGGTGGGCCACGTCCGCGTCGGCCGCCAAGGCCGCCGCGGGCGTCCGGCTCGTCGAGGCGGTCCTGTCCGAGGCCGCCGCCGCCGCCGCGTGGGCAACCCCCGGGGGGGGGGGGGCGGACGTGGCCGCCGCGCTGCTCGCGGCCGTCTCGCGGGGGCTGCCAGAGCTGGTCGCCGCAGGTGGGGACAGCGGCGGCGCCGACTCCTCCAAGGGGCGGGGGGCGGGGGGGGGGGCGGGAAGTGGAAGCGACAATGCCGGGGGGGCGGCGGCGGCGGCGGCGGCTGGGCGTCCGGCCAAGCGTCCGCGCAGCGCAGGGGGTGCGGCAGCGACCGCCGCGGCCGCTGCCGCCGCGGCCACTACGCCGGCCGACGGCGTGGACGGGCGCAAGGCGGCGCTGCTGCTGCGGCAGCTGGCCGTCCTCCTCCGGATGGTGCTCCACGAGCGCGTGCGCGCAGCCGACGGGGCGACCGCTGCCGCCGCCGCCGCCGCGGCCGCGGCGACGACGCCCGGCACCGCAGCTGGTGGCGGGCGCGGCGGTGCCCCCGCCCACCCCCCCCCCCCCCCCCCCCCCCCCTTCTGCCCTGGCGCCCGGCCGTGCCGCCGCCGCGGCGGCCTCCACCGCCGCCCCCGTACGGGTGCTGTTGGACCTTGCCGCCGCCACGCTGGTACCCGCGGCCGGCACCGTCGCCGCCGCCCGCGGGGCGGTGGCGGTGTTGCTGAGCCGCCTCGCCGACGCGGCGGTGCTGCAGGTGCTCCCCGCCGCCGAGGCGGCGGCCGCGTCGGCAATTGCTGCCGCGACGGCTGCCGCCATTACTGCGGCGGCCACCTCGCTGACGGCGCGGGGCGGTGGGGCCGCCGCCGCCGCCTCTGCCGCCGCCGCCGCCGCCGCTGGTGCGGCTGTCGGCACCGCCGCTGGGCTGGCCGGCGGCGGTGCCCCCGCGGCGGTCGTTGCCGCCGCGGCTGCCGCTGACGCGGCGCGCACCGCGGCGGCGGCGGCAGCGGCGTGGCGGTGGAACGAGGCGGACGCGGCGGCCGACGCGGCGCTGGAGCTGGTGGCGGCTGCCGCCACGGCCGCCGCCGCCGACGCGACGGGGGGAGACGGTGGGCTCGACGCGGCCGCCACGGGGGGGGTGACCACCTCGCTGGTGGGCGTGGTGGTGGCGTATGGCGGCGCGGCAGCGACGGCGGCATCTGACACGGGTGGAGGTGGCGGCGGCTGCGACGGTGACGGCGGTAGCGGTGATGGGGCAGGCGCCGGCGCTGCCGACGGGCCGTCGCCGCCCCTCCGCTTTGGCCGTGTCCTCGTCCGCCGCCTGGTGGCGGCTGCAGCGGGTGCCGGCGGCGGGGACGCGGCCGCCACCGCTGCCGAGGCGATTGCCGACGCGACCGCCGCCGCCCTATCGGCGCGGCCGGCGCGGGTGGGCGGCGCCGCCGCCACGCTCCTGCGCGGTGTCCTGGCCGCCGCCGCCGCCTCCACCGCCGCTGCCGCCCCCGCTGTCGACGCCGACGCCACGGGCACCACGGACGCAAACTCCTCGACTGCAGTCGATGGCGATGAAGGCGGCGGCGGCGGCGGCGGCGGTGGCGGTGGCGACGGCGACGCCCTGGGCCCGGTGTCGTCCGCCGCCGCGGCCGCCGCCGCCGCGGTGGCGACGCTGGTGGCGGCCGTCGCCGAGCGCCAGACCGCCGTCGAAGCTGCGTCGGCGGGGCGGCCGTCGCGCGCGCGAGGTGCTGCCGCCGCCGCGACGGCGGCGGCGGAGCTCGCCTGGGCCACTGCCGTTTCCGACGCAGTCGCGACTATGGGGGCGGGTGGGGGGGGGGGCGCGGAGCCACCCGCCACGCCCGCGGCTGTGGGTGGTGAGGGCGGCGGCGGCGGCGGCGACGGCGACGGCGGCGGCGGTGGCGCCGCCGCTCCCCCCGCGACGTCCGACGACGGGGATACGCCCATGAGGGAGGCCAACGCCCCCGCGCCCGCCGCCGGCACGCCCCCCACCACCACCGCCACCACCACCGACGGTAACGTCGCCGCCTCCGGCACCGCCGCGTCGGCCGCCGCCGCTGCTGCCGCGGCGCGCGGCGCCCGGTACGAGCGCGCCCTCGCCGCGGCGGTGGCGACGGCCGCGGACGAGCGGGCGGCCGACGCTGCGGCGGCAGTGCGGCGGCGGCGCAAGGTGTCGTTTGTGTTGCCCGAGGAGCTGCCGGCGGCGCCGCTGGCAGGCCGGTTGGCCGCCACGCTCACCGCCGCGGACCTGGAGGTGGGGGAAGAGGAGGAGGGCGGGGAGATGCGGCTGGGTGGCGGCGGCGGCGGTGGCGGCGGCGGTGGCGGCGGCGGCGGCGGCGGTGGCGGTAGTGGTGGCGGCGGGGACGGGAATGGGGACGGGTGCGGCGGCGGCAGCGGGGTTGGGCGCGCATCGGAAGAGGGTGGCGCGGACAGCAACGACGATGGTGAGGACGACAGCGGTGGGGAGGGGGGCTCTGGGGGGGAGGACGGCGGCAGCGACGACGGGGGGGGGGATGATGCGCTCGGCGGCGACGGGCGGGAAAAGGAGGGCGGCCGCCTGCCGCGGGCGGGCGCTGCGGCGGCGGCGGCCGCCGCGGGCGACGACGGTGCCGCCGCGGGCGACGCGGCCCCGGATGATGAGGTGGGGAGGCTGCACGGCCATGGTGCCGGCGGTGGCGGTACCGTTGGCGGCGGTGACGACGGCGGCGACGGCAGCGGCGGCGGCGACGGCGACAGCAGCGGCAGCGGCGGCGACAGTGGCGGTGGCGGTGGCGATGGCGGCAACGGGACGGCGGCGATGGACACGGACTGACCGCCGCCCGCCCGCCCGGCGCTTTATCTCCCCCGGCTATTCCCTCACACGGAGCTGCCCTCCACGGCTGCACAAGCCGACCACGCCGGCCAGGCAAGAGGAAGAGTACCCAGCAAGCGACCCTTTGACAGGCCAGTCCTGAAGGAACTGCCAGGGCGTTTTCGCGAACGCGTTTTCGGTTGCCCGGAGCGTTTCCGGGCTCACCGTGGCTGGCAACCAGGGAGCCCCCGGCTCCCGCGGTACTTGCACCAGAGCCTCCTCGGGGGGGTGGTGGTCCTTTATTCGACGAGGACACAGGGAACGTCCTGGAGGCTGAAGCGGTGGCGGGGGTGGTGGGACTGCCGCCGGGGATGCCCAGTTCAAGAGGGGGTCCCTGCTCAGACGACAGAGAGGCACTTCCATGAAATCACGTCCTGTCACGCAAAGTCACAAATTTCTTTTTGCAGCCTGGCCCCTCTCTTCGAGTCTTTTGGCACCCCACTACCAACAGATCGGTGCAAGCCCACGTGACGGGCGACACACCATCGTCTTCATCAGAGTGAGCGCTTTCGTCCATGTGTGGTTTCTATGAAAAATATTGAAAGCTGGCCACGTGGTGGTCTCAAGAGTGCATCATCCAATACACCTGCTTGCTCCGTCGCTTGCTCCATGTACCCTCCACCACCAGGCACCTACGGACGGAGCTACACCCCAAGGTATCTCCCACAGACCACCCTGCGTCTACTGATGCAAAAAACGCGATGAGTTTCTATGGTGTGCAGCCCAAGAGAGCGGTCTTTTCACAAACTTGGTGCCAAAAACAGCCATTTCTGCCCCCCCCCCCCCCCCACAGACTGGAGAAGGACAGCCGCCATGCACTGGCATAGCCCATACTATAGCTGTGTGTCCCTGTGAGCCTTAGGGAACACGAAAGTCCCACTGCCGACATCTCAACATGGACCCAGGGCCGGGTTTTTGCTCAACGTCGGACTCTTGTCCTGAGGCCTGTCGCTACAAAGACATGGTGCACCCACACAGGGATGAGCGGCTCTATCTGCTCCATGGTCTTCATCAAGGACCCTGTACGGATCCTGGCCAAAAGACAGGAGCTCAAAGCGTGTCCGGACCATCATGTGGCGAGCTTGGCGCCGGAGGCTGTCTGAGCTCCCTCTTCACGCGGGTCCAGCACGTTTGTGTCTCTGTGACGAGTCTGTGATGCCGTTTTTACTTCTTCATAGAACGGTCAGAGGTCTGTGGGTATTTAAAACTTTTTCTGTGCTTTCAAACGCATGGATCATCCCGTCACTGCTTGATGTGGATGCATCGCCCAGCAGCTTGAACAAAGTACATGACACAGCTCACTACCCAGCTCTATGAACGTACAACAGACGTTGAACTGATGAGCGTCAACCCACAGTTGCCACCGAGTCTCTTCCCGGGACAGCCATGACCAAGACAAGCACGACCTGATGGCAAACATGCGAAGCATAAAGAGCTCAGATAGCTTCTGGCCAAGAGCTCGCCACATGATGGTCCGGACACGCGTTGAGCTCCTGTCTTTTGGCCAGGATCCGTACAGGGTCCTTGATGAAGACCATGGAGCAGATAGAGCCGCTCATCCCTGTGTGGGTGCACCATGTCTTTGTAGCGACAGGCCTCAGGACAAGAGTCCGACGTTGAGCAAAAACCCGGCCCTGGGTCCATGTTGAGATGTCGGCAGTGGGACTTTCGTGTTCCCTAAGGCTCACAGGGACACACAGCTATAGTATGGGCTATGCCAGTGCATGGCGGCTGTCCTTCTCCAGTCTGTGGGGGGGGGGGGGGGGCAGAAATGGCTGTTTTTGGCACCAAGTTTGTGAAAAGACCGCTCTCTTGGGCTGCACACCATAGAAACTCATCGCGTTTTTTGCATCAGTAGACGCAGGGTGGTCTGTGGGAGATACCTTGGGGTGTAGCTCCGTCCGTAGGTGCCTGGTGGTGGAGGGTACATGGAGCAAGCGACGGAGCAAGCAGGTGTATTGGATGATGCACTCTTGAGACCACCACGTGGCCAGCTTTCAATATTTTTCATAGAAACCACACATGGACGAAAGCGCTCACTCTGATGAAGACGATGGTGTGTCGCCCGTCACGTGGGCATGCACCGATCTGTTGGTAGTGGGGTGCCAAAGACTCGAAGAGAGGGGCCAGGCTGCAAAAAGAGTTTGTGACTTTTCGTGACAGGATGTGATTTCATGAAGGTGCCTCAGACCCCACCTACTGGCCACGGCAGAGGAGCAGGTGTGGAAGAGAGCGAGCCCGTGCAGACCCTCCCCCGCGGCGAGTGTGCCGCCAACACCTGTGCCGCCGGCACCCTCGTCGGCCCGACCCCCCGCCAGCGCGACCCCATCTCCGTCACCCCTCCCAGCGGCAACTACAGCCGTCATGCCCTGCCCGCCGCCGCCCTGGGCAGTGGGTACCCCAACAAGTGCCGTCGACGGCATGGACGCGGTACTCGCGGTCATGAACGTCACAAGAAGGAACTCACTGCGCCCACACACTCCCTCCGACGTCCCCCTCCTGGAGCTGCGACTATACCAAACGCCCCCCTGCCGCCCGCTTGGCAGTGGTGGGGTCGCGCCGCAGTACCGCCATCCTCTGGCGAGAGCGCTGCGGTCATTGGCGGGGCTCACACCGCAGCGTTCCCACCCTCCCCACCTGGTGCTGCCGTGGCCGGTTCTTTGGGGTCAGCAAAGGCCCTGTCTCCAGCGGTGCGCCCCGTCGCCGTCCCTCTACGTCCTCCCCCGCTGCGCTGCCGCTGCGCCCCAGGACCGTCCCCTCTGCCAGGGGGCCTTCCCTCCTGACGCACCGCCGCGCCGCCGCCACCGCCTCCTCTGCCGCCGCCGCTGTCGCCTCTCCCGCCTGTCGCGTTGCCACCGCGAGTGCCGAAGGCGAGGCCGCCTGCAGGCTGGGGCGCGGAGCGGGTCGGAAGAGGGACGTTTGCGCCCGGCCTGTGGACCCCGAGTGGACGACCTGTGGACCGCTTACAAACAAATGACTTGGACAGGACGGCCTGTGCGCCCGAATAGATAGAGAGAAACATGTATCGATAGATGAACACGGCGCCCGCAGGCCGTATACATCGTCAGCAGACGCTTTTCTCCGATCAAGCCCGTATCAACTTTCTCGATCGCGGATCCCCGCTCAGAAGTGGGGTTTGACACGACACTTGATGCGCATCGCCTGTCGCTCAAAATCGATCGGTTGAGGGAGAGACCCCAGTCGCGAGTGCGATCTGAGCGGCGCGACTTCATCGGGTGGAGCGCTTGCTGACGGTGCAGCAGGCTTGATGCTGCCAGTATTGTCCTTCGCAGAAAAAGTGGATGTGTCCGCAGGAGCAACGGCATCTGTATCCGTAATAATTTCCTCAATTGATCGACTTCGATCGTCATCAGACTCGCATTGCGATCATCGTTGGTCAAGATCACAACATTCCCAGAACGGTGCGGGCGGTTACGGCCGATGATTGGGCCTCACAATAAAACGGTTTGCTGGCTTGCAAGGCTTGTGACAGACCCCTGAAGCAACGGTCGCGATACGGTGGAGCTGGGTGCCTTGACCTTGGTTCGAGGGATGTATCATCACGAGAGTGGGGACTCGTTCTCGGATCGGGCCTGCATCCGACGGCCAGGCACTCAAGACATCAGCTCTATGCACTTGGTGGTGAGCCGGCGAGGGCCATTGCGGCCGCTGATTGGATGTGGGCATGTCTTCCGCAACAGCACCCCGCAAATTGACCATTGGACCCAGCAAACTTCGTGAGCTCTTGTGGAGAGCACTCTTCGTCGGACTGCGACCGATGTTGGCGCTTGTCGTGAGATCCGGGCCCGCATCGGCTGCCTGAGCGGGCGGCATTTGCATCGTCACAGGAAATGCAAACCAGAACGAAGCGGTTTTTCGGCTGCCTTCAGTTCCCTGCTCGCCACGGAAATGGCAGCGGACTAGCGTATTTTAGTCACATTGAAGTTCACCCAGCTCGAGACCAGACAGCAGACCACTGCAGACTCCTACGTGATCCCGTGTGCCGCTCACGACAAGTCGCGCTGAGCACGGGCCTAATGCGCCGCCTAATCGAATGCGCTTTGATAAGGACCCCGTCAGGCCGCAGCGGGCAGCCGGGGGACGGCAGGGCAGCAGCATGCAGGGTGCAAAAATACGGGACGGTTTCTTTACGGCTGGTCGGGTAGCAGGTCCACCCTGGGCACGAACAGCTGTCGGGTGGCGTGCCGCCCGTGCTCTATGCCCACGCCAGGTTGCTACCTGTCCCTACAAGAAATAACAAACAAAGCACAGCAGAACTCTCACTCACGCGGCATGACCGCATCTCGGCTCCTCGCCGACCGCCCTCGTTGTCTGCCCTCTCCCACGCTTCTCTCGGGGCCAGGGCACCGCGCTCATACACGTGTAGACAGGTGCACTCTCTAGTACCGTGATGGCCTAGTCCATCTGCTCCAGCAGCCCGTCGCCAACGACCTCCGCAGAGTAGCCCTCGTCCTCGTCGTCTCCATCCGCAGCCGCCGCACCCTCACCACCAGCCATCTCACTAGGCCCGGGCACAGGCGGACGGTCTGGGGAGGCACGCAAGGGTGAGGTGGCGTCAATGAGACGCAGCCCGTTGTTGGCTGACGGGAGGCGCCAGTACACGCGGTCAAGCGTAGCAAGCTCACGGATCCACGGCTGCCGGTGGCCCTCATTCACCCCGGCAGCTGTGGCCAGCGCCGCCGTCCCGCCGTATGCTCGAAGCTTGAGATGCTCCCGCACCTTCGTGGTGACCAGCGCCACTTGGCCGAGGATGCACACGACCGTCTTGCCAGTGCCGTCTGGCGTCGTCTCCTCAAAGAGATGCCCCGCCCCCAGCGAGGCAAACATGTTGGAGGCCCCGGCCAGCAGCGCCGTCTTACCAAACGCCTCCGAGATGAACCGGTCGCCCGTGAGAAGGTGAGCGGCCTCCTCCCGCGTGAGGGAGAGCACCGTCCGCGTCCGGCTGCGGGCCACCAACATTTGCCGGCCCATGCCAGTGCTCTCGTTTATGCTGCTGACAAACGCCTTCACGGCCGCCTTTCCAAGGTTCTCATAGAAGTGAGAGACGGCTCGCCGGAGGTAGCGGTAGGCGACAATCGTTGTCGACGCCCTGCTGTTGCGGCGCCGCGAGGAAGGGATCCGCGTCATCAGCTTTGCGTTCGCCTCCTCCTCCGGGATGCCCAGGTGCGCTGACACGAGGCCCACCAGAGTTCTGTTGTGCTCCTCCATCGGCTTGTATGCCGCCCACGCCGAGTCCGCGCGGATGAAATCTGCCTTTAGCTTGAGAAGCAAGTTCTTCTGTGTCAGGCCGTGCGCAAGAATACAGACAGCAGGCAGCAACCAGAGCAGAACGTACACCACGAGAACACAATTCCAGAGACAACAGAGCTGGTCAGTTGGTGCAACAGCGCAGACAATATAGCACTCCTGCTCCCCCTCAGTCCGCCCACATCCATGTGCACCCCCGAGCTCCACGCCCGCACCAACTTTCCACAGCTGAGCAACCGCATGGCCATAAGCAACGCAGCCGCACAGCACCAGCCCAGCCGTGAGGTTCCACTGCGGGTTGGCTGGTCTCCCCATCCCCACCGTCGGCCGCCAGGCGCTCGATGATGTCGTCAAGCTTCTTCTCCAGCTGGGTCAGGTGGGCCTGGTCCTGGGACCGGGTGGCCGCGATCTGCTCAACGGCAACGGCCAGTCTGTCAATCTTCGTCATGCCTGCAGCCACTTGACGGCCTAGATCAGAGGTCGTTGCACGCTGCTCAGTGAGTGAGCCCCGAACCGTTGCAAAGCTGCGCTTGACGGCGGTGAGCACGTCGCTCACGGTGAGCTCCTCCTCGTCTCCGTCCGACGGGGCGCCCGAGTCGGGCTGGGCGGCACCCACGGCTGCCGGCAGGGACGGGGAAGCCGAGCGGGGGCGCGCGTTGGTGGCACGAGTGCGACGGCCCTTGCGAGAACGAGTAGCAGGCGCTTCAGATGGACCAGCCGGTGGAGTACTAGGAGGCCCGCTAGGGGGGAGGGACTGGACAGGCGGACAGACTTGGCCTGAAGAATGAGCCCCACCAGCAGAAACGCCAGCGAAAGCCGCCGTCGCGTGAGCGCTCCATGCCGGGTGGCTGGGCACCAAGCCTTGAGACATCGGCCACACGCCCCCGCTTGCGACGGGTGCCGTGCCATCACGAACAAACATCGCCGACGGAGGCATAGGCCGCCCCATCCCAGCGCGGCGCGGGTCCTCCGGCGCGAAGTAATAGCCAGACGCCATGGTGTAGAGTCTTGGAAGGTGGAGAGAGGATTGGAGAGAGGGAAAGCACAACAGACGCAAGCGGAGGGGAAGATGTGCAGGGAGCAGTCGGGGGCAGCACGTTCTGGGTAATGGGATGGTGGTACAGTTTAGGCGGCACGAGGCTGTTAGGGCTCTCTTAAACACCGCAGGAGGTCCAGGGCGCACTGCCGAGAAGGGGGGGGAGGTCGAGGAAAGCGGACCCGCACTCGTCAGGCCTGGCCTGTCTAGCCCCCCACAGACGGTACCCACAGTCGACGCCCAATCGACCGTGTGACCCAAGACACTACGTACCACACGCCATCACAGTAAAATAAAAGGCAATGCACGGCAACGAACCCTTGCCGCTCTACGCAGGTGGCGACTAGCAGCTCCGCGGCACCGGACCGTGCGCCGCTGCGTCGACGGGGAAGGTTGGCGCCATAGTGGACAGCCGCATCGGGCAGAGGGCACACAGCAGTCCGCAGACGTCGTCCCCATGCGGGCCCGCCTGGTGTCGCGTAGATGGTACACACGGGGGTTGGCGCGCGTTTTCCTGGGCGGTGCCTGGCAAGATCGCAGCGGCCGGCGGCCGGCGCCTGTCCACCATCTTTGCATAAAGTATGAGACGTGTCATGATATTTTGCCAACGTGCGACGTTCTGACTGGTCAACTCACATGCTGAAAAGCGTGACACGCCACACAGCCCTCCCCGATTGGACGGCTCGAGCTTCGCTTTTGGCAAACATGGACGGTGCTCGCTTTCTGGGTTGCCTTCGTGTGCGCCGCACACTGTTTCTCGTCTTATCCTGTAGCCGTGCACCGCTGGCATCCCTGTTGAGGGACCCCCGCTTTGGGCCACGACTTCTGCTGAGCACGCAGACCTGGCGGTGTGCCATCTCTGCGGGCGTGGCGGTGGTGGATTCCCTCCTGGGTTGTCTATCTCCTGGTTTTATAGGGCACTGCCTGCCAGTCAACGCTGCAGGCGGCAGCTGATGGTGCTCCTGCGAGCAGCTCGCGTGTATCCGCTGCGGCGGGTGGTTGGTGGGCAGCGGTGGCCACCGAGCCCGCCACAGGCGTTTGGGACAACGCGCCCGCACACGCCTGTCGGGTGCCAGAAGTGGCCGTGGGTTGCGCCGCCACCGCGGTGGCCTTGGTGGCTCCCTCTGGCTTCACGGGAACACTTTCATTGCGAGATGTGCCCCGTCGGTGGGTGCGGCGGCAACGACAGTAGTGCCGCTGGACGGAGACGGTTTGCCTCCGGCCGACTCTCGGGTTCCTGCCACAACTGGTGCTAATGCCTGCCAAATGGAGGCTGGTGGCTCCCGGTGCTTTCACGGCTTGGTGGCACACGCCTGGGGGGCGTCTGGAGAGGCAGTGGATCCGCCAGGTTCTCTCCACTCCTGGCCGGTGTGTACCACACAGGTGGGCGCGTGCCAATTGTAGCCACGCACCCGGCACAGGTGGGCGGCTATTCGTGGCCAAGAGGTCGCGGCGGGTCAGCCTGATGGCGTCGCCTCTGGTGCCTGGAGGGCGCCTGGCGTGGCGATGGGTCGTCCACGTTTTGTCTCCGCCTGGGGGGTGCGTGCAAGGTTGTTGAGCACGTCTCCGTGGTGACCACAGACGTGACGGCGCGGGGCCACGGCAGCGTCTCTGTGGGCGTCTTGCGGAGGTGTGCCATGACAAAGGGCTGGTGGCCACTGGTAGACACCAACGGCCAGAGACTTACCGAGATGGCGTCTCCGTAGGCGCCCAGGTGGTGTCCGTCGCGCTAATGCTCAAGTCTCTGACGATTGCTGGTGTGGTGTTCCTACCATGCTGTTGCCTGTTCTTGTGAGAGGGTCGACCACGGGTATCCAGCCGCATCGGAGGGCGTGGGCCTCACGTGGGCAAAAGTAGTGGCAGAGGGCGGCTGCGACATTCTCTGGTGACGAGCGGCTGGCTCGTGCTCCCGGCCAGCTGCCGAGGTGCCAGCAGCTCCCTCAAGCGGCGCCCTGGCAAGCGGGTTCGTACTACCATTACACAGACAGCGAACGCCTTGATGCAGAAGGACGCCGGGTGCCTTGGTGGGCAGCCCCTTCCAGGGCGGCGGCCGAGCGCGGCGCCAGTGGCACACCTGGTGGCACCAGGCGGCGATGAACTGCGATGGTAGGAGGGTGACCCACTGCAGCGACTGGCATGGAAGTGGGTGCGAGTTACGGGGCTGCGGCGACGGTCTTCCCGGTTCCCACTGCTGCTGATAGCCGCGGCCTGGGGACTGAGGCCATTTTCCCCCCCTTCGCGTGGCAGGTGCTTCGCCGACGACGCCTGAGAGGCACCTGTCAAGGCGGTCGGCTACTCAATTTTGCAAGCACGGTGGCGGTGCATGCGACAGCCTGCAGGACAGCTTGGGGAGCTCGAGGCACGCGCACACGTAGCCGTGTGACCCAGTGTGCCTGCCCTGCCTGCAACTCCGGCGGCGTGTTGGGAGCATGCGTTGGTCGACGTGCTTCCTCACGTCAAAAGAGCTGGGGCGGCTGAGGTGACTGGCAAGACGGCCCGGTGCAGCGTGCCAAGCGGGACTCTTTATCACCGACGCCGCATCCGTGGGCATCAGCAGAAGGCTGCCGCCCACGTCCTTGCTGGTGTCTTGGCTGGTAAAGCTCGCTGCTGCTCTGGCTCCGTCGGTGCGGGAGGGAGACTTTGGTCGCGACAGACGTGAGCGCCCAGCGGGTTCTCTTTGTCGTCGAGGCCGTGGACGTGGATGCCCGTTGCTGCTAAGCGCTCCTGCTGTCTTGACTTTCGGGTGGCCGACGGCGTCGCGGTCGTACGCACTCGAGCCTTCTCGAACGCAATGGCGCCTACTCCGCCTACATCTACAATCTCGAAGATGGCGCACAAGTGCCCCTTTTGTCCTCGTGGCTTTTCGTCGGCTATCCACCGGCAGCGGCATCTCAACACGGTCCACAGCGACCGCGACCTTCTCGTTTCGGGCTGCGCGCCGTCCGACGAGCCCCCGCCGCCAACCGCGGATGCTGAGGAGACGCCAGCGGTTGATTCTGGAGTCCTGGAAGATCCGTCGGGTGTGGGCGGCGGCGAAGGTGCTGAGATCGCTGACGACAATGAGGACGTCTCCCCTTCAAACATGGCTGCACGTGGCCTGTCTCAGGGGACCGGCCTGGCTACCATGAACGCGGCGAGTGCCTTCGTCAACGAGTCTGCGACCCAGTTTTTGACCCGTCGTACCTGCGATGGTGTCGCCCGCGGCGCCATTGCTGGTCCTCGTCCCCCAGCCGGTGCCGTCCGCCATGTGTTTGCCACCAGCGTGGCAGCGCGCATCCGCGCGTATTATGAGGCGCTACCAGAAGCGTCCCTGGCGGAGCCTGTCGTTCGTGCCGGGCTGGGGGACGGCCCTTCCCGCTTCCGCGGGCCGGCCATGCAGTCCGTTCTCAGGTTCTCCCTCGGGGCAGGGGGCTGCGGCCTATCTCGCAAGGACCAGGCAAGCTTGGGAGGGCTCTTGTTGCAGCTCGAGGCGAGCCAAACTGGCGAAGAGGGCGGACTCTTCACGCAGGAGTTCCCCACAGAGGGGGCGTTCGTTGGCGGGCTCCGCCAAGAGCAGCACCGTGTGGTGTCGCGGCTGAACTGGCTGGAGGTGCCAATCGAGGTAAGCGGCAAGGAGTACTTTTTTTACCACCGGGACCTGCTTGACGTGGCGGTCAACGCCGTGCGGTCGGCCAAAAAACTGGACTTGTTGGGCGGTTCACTTCCTCCCGCCCCAGACGGTTCTGCTCAGCGGTCGTCAACGCTCAACTCCGACCTGTTCCTTCAAGAAGCAGCAGCTATCAAGGCCCTGCACGGGCAGCGCGCCCGCCCTCTGCTGGCTTCGCTCCACGCGGACGCAGCTGTCGTGTCCTGGAGCGGTGCGGCCTATGTCTACCCCATCCGGGCGGAGTTTCCAAGTGTCCTTGACGGTGGCAACCGCTGGGTGACCATCGGATACATCCCCCACATCCCAAAAGCTGTGAGCCGCACAGCAAAGACCATCCAAGCTGGTAGTGACGACCGAAATGACCTGCTGCAACGCTGTTTGGCTGTAGTTCTCCGCCGCTTTTCGCGCGCCAGTGAGACGGGTATTCCTGTCCTCATCCCCAACCTGGGTACGGCGCTGCTCGTGGCGCGTGTCGGGTCTGTAGTCGTTGACTACGTGGAGGAGCGCAGCATTTACGCCCTCATGGGAAGCCGCAGCGCGTACGTTTGCACACAGTGCCGTGTGCGGCACGGCGCTTCTTGTGCGCCTGACACGGCCGACGCGGATCCTCGAGACGTCATCCAGACACTGGAGGCGCAGCTGGCGGCAGCTGAGCGGCGGCTCGTAGACCCCCGGGTGTCTCTTAGGGGCCCTCTTGGTAAGGCGCACAGCGCTTTGGCCTTTGCCCCAGCACTGGGGAGTATGCACGGGTTGAGCACCGGAAACATGAACTACTTCCGCGTCGTGTCGTTCGACCTGCTGCAGGTGTGGAAGCTGGGCATGCTACGGACCTTGGCCCAGCGTATTCCGGGGCTTCTGAAAGCTGTCTGTGTTGTCGAGGAGGGCGCTGTTATGGGACCAGTTCAGCAGTCGCTGGACGTGCTCAACCTCCGTGGGTTTGAGATTGGACGGCGGTGCCGTGTCAAGGCAGTGGCGCCAGGGTAAGCTCCAGTGACTCAACGTTGGGTGGAGTTGTTCGAGATATGCAGCCAGCATCTGCTACCGACAGGTGCTAACTGCTCCTGTCTTTGACCACAACGTCCGCTCCTTCTTGCCCACCTCTTTTTTTTTGCAGTTGCTTTGTGCCACCGAGTGTTAAGCAGTCGACGATGACGGGTCGCAGCTGGCGCCACTTTTCTGTGCATTGGCCGCACATTGTCGCTGGCCTTGTTGGACCTGCTGACCCAGAGCGGCTTGTGGCTTTGCCTGTAAATGCCGAGACGACAGAGGGAGGCGTCGACGATGCGATATGCGACGAAATCGACGACTTGGGGCCTGAAGACGACGAGGAGGCCCATCTGCCTGTCCCCGCTGGCATCTCAACAGGCTTCGGCACCGCGTACCATGCTCTCTTTGGCGATATGCCCGTGCCGGACGCAATCCAAGACATGTTTTGCCAGGCCGCCAAGCCGGGCGGTCTGCTCATGGGCGACAACAAGCGCGACACGGTGTGCACGACGGCGAACGAGGTGACAAGGATGGTCGAAGCGGCACGCAACGTCTGACGCAGCTCGCAGGTCCTCCTCGGTCCCGTGCACACGTCCAAGCTACACCGATTGATGCGTCACCTGCGGTCGGAGCTGGAGCTTCGCGGCAACCTTTGGGAGGGTGACACGAGCCATAACGAGTCCCTGCACAAGGTCTGCAAGCGGATGTACCAGAGGTCCAACAAGCGTGGTCCCACGTTAGCTTTGCAGATGATGCGCGCGGAGCAGGCGCAGTCCGAGGTGCTGCGCGGCATCTCAGACGGTGGTAGTGACGACAAAGACGTATCCGAGGAAGAAGAGCTCTTGGAGCAGCGCAGCGCTGTGACAGACTCGCACGCGGAGGACGCCCTTGCTGTACCGCTTCGCGCGCTCCATCTGAGCACCCGCGGGGTGCGAGTCCCCGTGGCGAGCCTCTGTCGTCTGCCCGGGCTATCGAGCCTCGACCAGCTACTTGAGCTCGACGTGTCGGAGACAATTACTGTCGCCAAGACTCTCAAGTTTTATGCGCAGTTCGAGTGGGGGGCGGCCACGCGCATCCAGTTCCTGCGAGCGACCACATCGTTTAACAGCGCACCATGGTTTGACCACGTTCGGTACAAGGGCGACAACGGCGAGGTGTGCTGGGGACAGGCGCGACTCGTACTTCATCAGGTGGGACATGCCAACCGCCACTGTGTCGTCGTCCGTCGAATGTGCGTCGCGGCGCCTCGGCCGGGCTGCGTCTTGACTGCGCATGGGTGTCAAAGGCTGGCCTGGGAGATTGACAGCCCGGAGAGCGTGTGGCCTGCTATTGAGGTGGTAGACGCGCGACGCCTGCTGCGCCTGGAGCACGTTGCTCCTGACTGGGAGGACCTCGCCGACCGTTGCGGCATGCACGTCATGCCATCCAAGCAGATCATCACCCGTTAGGAGAACCAGCGCGCGCGCTTCTTCGTGAACGCTTTCTACCCGTGGACGACGCGCAAGGCTGTCGGCGACCTCTGAAGCGACGTGCTGGCGAGAGCCAGTGACAGCAGAGGGTACACGTTTAGAACGTGTCCCTGGCAGATATCCACGCCGCAGCTCTTACTTTGAGCGTTTCTTTGAGTGCCTTCAGTTGAAGAGGAGTATGCATGAGGACGGCGTGCCATATTTGTAGTGTTGATCTTAAGAAACGTGGGCATATTGGCCGCGACATCCGAGGTCAACTGGAAGACTGGCGGTCAACTTCCTGACACCTCCTACGTTCTCATGCCGCGGTCGTCCCCCTTACCACGCTGGACCGAACGGACAGATGCAGATAGGGACAAGCTCAGCACAGGCGCACAGGCGGTGCCACCACAACCGCGCCACCCTACTGCGACAAGCAGCAGCATGGGCAGGGTAGAGTAGAGGGGACGCCACAACTACACTGTCATGCTCCCACCGCAGACAGAGACATGGGGAGGATTGAGGAAGCGCTGCAACAGCCGCCGCGCCCCCACTAGAAGCATGTGGAGGAGATCAGTTGTGACTTAGCAACGACCACGCCGCCTCGACGTGGCGCGGGCAAATTAGAGTGTCGCTGAGCCTCATCAGCACGCCGCCACCACCTAAACAGAAAACGATGGAGCCGGCGGGGGCAATACCGCAACAGCCACACGACGCACGCACGAGAGACAACGCCACGGGGAAGGGAGATTGGTGCACCTTCGGCCGCACCACTGCCGCGACAGCCGTGCCGCAAACGCAGACGACGGGACGGTCACGACGGCAGCGACCCCAGCAAAGCCACCCCGCACAATCAGGACATGCAGCGGTTTTGATATGGTGGCAGAGCTACGCCGACAGCGACGCCGGGCTCCCTCAACGAAGACCGCATTGGGATGGGCGGTGGCGGCGTCGCTACGGCCGCGACGCCGCCGCTACGGCCGCAGGCACCACAAAGAGCGGGGAATACACGGCGGCCGCGGCGTCGGTAATGCCGCGCCACGGCGGGAGCAGCGAGATGAGGAGGGCGGCCGCGGGGTCGCTGTCGCGTCGCCACCACGACATACAGCGGGGAGAACACGGCGCCCGCGGCGTCGGTAAAGCCGCGCCACGGCGGCAGCAGCGAGATGGGGAGGGCGGGCGCGGGGTCGCTGTCGCGTCGCCACCACGACATACAGCGGGGAGGACACGGCGGCCGCGGCGTCGGTAACGCCGCGCCACGGCGCGAGCAGCGAGATGGGGAGGGCGGGCGCGGGGTCGCTGTGGCGACGCCGCCACCAAAAAGAGCGCGGATGACACGATGGCGGCCGCGTCGGACAAGCCGCGCCAAGGCGACAACAGCGAGGTGGGGAGGGCGGGCGCGGGGTCACTGTCGCGTCGCCACCACGACAAACGGCGGGGAAGACACGGCGGCAGCGGCGCCGGCAATGCCGCGCCACGCCGGCAACTGCGAGATGGGCAGGGCAGGCGGGGGCGACGCCAGCACCGGCACACCGCCACGGCAAAGAGCGGGGTCAGAAGGCCATGGCGACTTGCAGGGCGGGCATGGGAAGTGGCTCGTGGTATCCACCAAGTGCTACCGGGCTCACCCGCCGTCTGCGCGCAATCGCCTATTGCCTAATCAGTCGCTTAATAACCCGTTAACGGGCAGTGCTCCCGCGACTGCGTGCGGCTCGGCTCCTTATTGGTTGTCTCTGACCGGGACCAGCAGTAGAGTCCGCAGAGACTCGCAGGATCGCCCCACATGCTGACCTGTGGCCGTTTCCCAGACACGAGGGCCGACCGAAAAGCGGCGTGGCGTGCACCGGGGAGTCCCGGCTTGTGTCCGGTGGTCTTTACAATTACGAAAATCCGGTAGTTTACGGGGTTTTGAGTGTGCAGGCTTGTCCAGTGAGTAGTCCTATTGTCACTTCTTGTGACGATCAATCGACAGCCAGGCAGGCGGGGACAATCTTTGGCCCGCGCTCTCCCCACCGCACGCCCTTTCCACCAACCCCGACCCCCCTCCTTCACACCCGCCAGTGGCTGGCGCGGAGGCTCAGGGCCGGTGCACGGCCGAAGGAGATCTGTGGCCCTGCCAGCCGCTGCACCCGCCGCACGCTGCGGCACCGCGCGATCTGACGCCACAGATGCTTCCGCGGGGGCGACCGTGTCAACGGCAGGGGAGGGGGTGGACGCGCAGGCCCGGCGCCCTGGGGGCGGAGGCGGACGATGGCGTGGCGGACGAGGGAGGGCGCACAAGAAGCGGGGGGTGGCGTGGAGAGGGGGTGTGGAGGTGGGCGGGGAGGGCAGAGGGAGGGGGGACGCCAACGAGAGAATAACCGAGAGGGACGGCGCTGATCGCGGAAGCAGAAGCCAAAGCATCCCAAATTTGTGACGGGGAGTAGTCGGCGTTGCACGGTGGCCGCTGCTCCCTGCGAAGATCGCGATACTATTTAGCGAATATTGTGACGCCGGCGCACGCTTGACGTGCTGGTCTCTCGATGGCTGGAGCGTCGGTCTGTGCAGGCTGTTCTCTCCTTCGATTTTAGCAGGGCCGCGTCTCTCTCGGGTGGATGCACTTCGCACGCAGCGACGCGACCGCACTTTAATCCACATCACACCCAGTCGGAGCCGCCCCAGTTGTCATGTTTCCCCTCGCTGTGCGGTGGCAGGTAATTCGCAACCGGCAGAAAGGACGCAGCTGGGCATCCATCGTCGATCACTGCGGTTGCAGTTTGGCTGCTGCCCAGGAGTGGTGGTCGAACTTCGAGCACCACGGGTCACCGTGGCGGGACCCGGTGTTGGAGAATCGGCACGCGGACGCCGCGCGCTTTCGCCCAGAGTTTCTGCGTGCGCTCGAGGGTCTGGTGCGCTTGTATCCCGAGATGTTTCTGCATGAGATGAAGACAATTTTCGTTCGTCTGCTTGAGCTCCCAGGCTTTGACGCGAGCTGTCCATGCAGTGTATCAACTTTGTCTCGGATGCTGAACGCGATTGGGTTCTCCGTGAAGAAAGTGGAGCGGCTGGCTTCGGAGCGGTGCGAGGCACGGATTGTGCAACACTGCCGTCCCTATCGCGAGGTCCCTGACCGCTGCGTGGTGGTGGCAGACGAGGCGCACATCGCCGGGCCAGCCATGGTGCGTCCACGTGGCTGGGCCCCAGGGGGCCGAAAGCTGGAGATTCTTGCACTGGACCCTCGTGCTCGCGCGCGATACTCATCCACGGTGGCGATATCGCACAACCGAGGTATCCTGGAGCTCGCCGTGCACGAGGTGCCGCCGGCTCAGAATGGTGACGACTGGTTCGCTTTCTGCACGAGTCTGGCTGGGCGCATGAACGCCTTTGTGCCGGGCGCTGACTGGGC
The DNA here is from genome assembly GCA_009829735.1 of Pyropia yezoensis. NCBI lineage: Eukaryota > Rhodophyta > Bangiophyceae > Bangiales > Bangiaceae > Pyropia > Pyropia yezoensis. The sequence goes on from CM020620.1 coordinate 25,667,330, forward strand.
CGGCCAGCCTGACGATTGCATCTTACTGTACGACAACGCGGCTGTGCACACGCAGGCGGCAGACGATGTGCTTGCCATCAATGGCGTGCGAAGAATGCGATTGCCTCCGTACAGTCCCGACCTCTCGGCAATCGAGCCAACATTTGCCGACTACAAGCGCCAGGCACGGGACATCACTTTTCGTCATCCAGACCTCCCTGACCGAATGGTGCACGTGCTGGCCTTCGCCTCCATCCCGCTGTCGTCCATTCAAGGGCATTTCCGGGAGGCGCGGCGTCAGACCCTGCGCCACATCCCGGAGCTGAATGCTCCCGGGGGACCGCTGTTCGGCATCTTCCCACCCCTGCCAGTTGTTCGATCGTATCCCCAGCTTTGAGGCCGGGCGTCCCTGTCGAGGATGGGGTAAGTTTGGGTTTGGCACGGGCACTGGGATCCAGGGGGACATGGCGGTAGGGGGAGGGGGAGCAGAGCGGCGGTTGCTTGGGCCGCCTGTGGAGAGCGGTTGATAGGATTTTTCCGGTTGATGCGTCGCCCAGCTCCGTCGCTGTGCTCTATTCCTTTCTGCTGCCACGACCATACTTTGTGCATTCCCGTGCGTCTCGGCTCATTCCTCCCTCGCCCCACCGGCAACCCGGACCCCCTTTCTGCACACCAACTGGTTGTCTGCCGCTGAGAGTACTTCTCTCTGTTGCTTGCGGCAGCGGCGCTCTTTCAGTTTGCTCTATGGGTTACCGGTGGTAAGCGCTTTTCTGCATTCCCAGCAATCCTCTGACGCTCTCGTTCTCGCTCTGCGTTGTGCTCTTCTCAAGTGGCTGTGCTCCTTGTTCCTTTTGACGCCCATCCACCTCTGCCTGATTGCGCCTTTGGTCCTCCCGCTTTTCATTGTGGCGGACGGTTGCAACAGAGAGAGCAGGGGGGGGGGGGGGGGGGGGGGGGCGACGGGGAGGCGGCGGGGGGGTCATATTTTCCGGTTTAGACAGGAGCAGCGGAAGCTATGCCCATTTTTCCTTCACAGCGCTCAATGTCTTGTCTCCGACCCGCCATACTTTGAGAAGCCGGTCTGGGAGTGGTCCCAGCCACAGTATCGCTTCTGCTGGGAACCACCAGCATGTTCAACGGCACTATGGCGTGATGCAGGCGTTTATTGCTTGTCCTACACCTCTTGGTCCCGCTCTTGGTGGCAGTATCCCGTCCTGTGTTATTGGCAAAGAACAACGCACTTTACTTTGCATCAATGCTCCCTACGGACGGATGCAATCCAGTCCCGGCAGGTTGCGCGGTGGGACCCTAGAGCCTTGTCCCCGTCGGGGAAAAGGGAAAAGAGGTTGGTCACCAGGGTACCCACGTCAGCTGACCCACCGAGAGTGGACCCACGGATGCCATACTCGGCGGCCGCCTCGTGTACGAATACCTTGAACGCTTCTCGCTCTGCCCCCTCCTCATCCCCGAATACCCACTCGGTCAGCGATGCTGCAACCTCGGTGGGGGTCATTCGGGGTGGGCCTCGAGCAGATCCCGAGAGGGCCGCCGGACGATGCGAGCCCGGCATCCCGGAGCCGCCGCCAGCCCCCGCGGTGATCTCGTCCTCGGCACGGGCCTCCCTAATGCGGGAAAAAAGAAACAGAACATATGCACAACACCAGCGCGCATATAATGGGCACGGCCAGGTCAGTATTCCAGGCTGGTTCATCCCAAGGCACTACAATGGCGTTAAAAACGAGTAGAGGGACAGGTGGGCGCCAGGAAAAGGGAAAAAGCAGCACAACAAGAAGGGAAAAGAGGAGCCAGGAAAGTTGAAAGACGTACAGCCGATACGAGCCCGTAGGGGCCTCAAGCGCCCGAGCAGACCGCTGCAGACGCGCGGCCGTCTGTGCCTCTGCCTCGGCTTGGCGGCCGCCGATGAGGGCTAGAGCTGTCGACGCGGCTTCGTCTGAGACGACGCCACTCAGCTGTCCCGGCGTGCTCGTCACAGCGCCAGCCCACGCGCTGGCCAGAGCCGACATGCCTGTATATGCGCAGCGCGCTTGCTCCCGCGACGCCGCCAGGTTCTCGGGGGCCATGGTAGTGGCCGCGGAGCCGATTTCCTGTAGAGTATTAACCACCGTCGTTCTTGAGGCTGGAGCCCCAACCTGGTTTGCCACCAGTCCTCGACGGCGTCGGTCCTTCTCCTCCTTTTGGGCGTCCTCGGCGGCACACCTGGCGCGGGCGCGCTGCGCGGCCGCCTCGTAGAAAGCATCATTGGATGCTTTGCACACCAGGAAGCGGGAGGAGAGCTTGATGTGCGGCTTTTTGGTGAAAGTGACGCCGTTGTCAGTGATCTTTCGCTTGAACAGCCGCGTGTCCAGAGCCACTGTGTTGGGGTGGTTTCCCTTCACAGTGCATTTTGGGCACCTGAAAAAGTACACGTTCAGGGCAGCAGCAGTCACAGGGGTACACGACCAGGAGGGATAATAGTGACATCGTCAAAGAGAAAAATAGGATAGAGTCAGCGAGTGATCGAAGCGCCAATCAACATACATGGAAACTCGCCAAGGGACGGAAGGAAGAGGTGAAGCAGCTACGTGACTGAAAAAACGTACGCTCTGTCACACCAGCACCAATCGTTTGTACACGGCGTACTTGTGTACCAAGCGTGGTCCTTGTCCAGTCCATGGGAGCACTGAATGTTGTCCTTGACCAAGGAGCAGTCCTTGAAGTAGTGGGTGGACCCGGACGCAAACTCTTTGCGGTACTTGCATGCCCCACAGCTTCCGTACGCGGCCTGTGCGGGGGGTGCGACTGGTGATGCCGCACTGGCGGTGGTAGGCTCTCCTGTGGAAAAAACGCAGAACAGAAACAGCGCCACACAAACGCGACGAAACAAATGACACATGGGGATGCAGAAGCGCTTCACAAAGAACGTGTCAAAAACCGTGGTGGACACGAGCCGCGCGTGGCGCATCAGGTCGACACTGTCTGCACCGTGCTGTCGTCATTGCCGGTAGACGTGCACAATCTCGAGTGGGGTAGGGAACGCACCCATGATAGAACGTCGCACGCTGTGTACACAAGCACGCAGCACTAGGAACTGGGGGACGTGATGGGGAACAGTGACGCGCTGCGGGACGTGCATGGGTGTGGCGACGGACAGGGACGAGGGGCGGGAAAGGGATGGGCGCGACGACGCCACGCCCAGACGACCGGTGGAGATGCCCGCTGGGGGCCATGAATTCTCAACGTGGGAATGTGACAGCATTCACGTCTTCAGAGTGACAGGACCTCTGAACTGTGACCGCGTCTGATGACAACGAATTGGACGTAATTGACCTTCATGTGTCAGTGATCGCTGTCACGATACGGACCTGTCGGATGCACTTCACCATCCACTTTTTCTGGGAAGGACAATATTCGCCGCGTTCAGACATCCCTCCTCAGGCAGCCTGGGGAAGCCTGGGGGACTGCGAGACAGTCGCCCTGCAAGTGCGCGAACGAGTGGGTGTACCAGGGCAGCACTGTGGGCTGTGCTGCAGCCCACGCAGCAGTGCAGGCGCTGACGGACAGCAGTCGGCCGCCCCTCCTCCGCCTCCACCACTACTTGCACCGCCACCGCCACTGCCGCCAACCTCACCGCGCCACCGCTACCACAACTGCCGCCACCGCCGCCACCGTCACCGCCACCACCTCCGCAACCGCCACCGCCACCACCTTCATCGCTGCCGTCGCTGCGTAGGTCATCGCCGGCCTTCACCACTTCTGGCGCCGACTGTCGGCGGCGCCCCACCATCGGCTGCGGACACTCGGCTGGCGGAACGCAACACGACAGATGTGCGCTGGGCGGTGACTGCGGGGAGCGGGAGCTGGCGAATTCCCTCCTGCTGGCGGAGGAGCCGCGTGGGGAGTGGGCAGTGTGCGTTGGGGAGAGGCGTAAGGGGATGCAGGGCGATGGAGGGGGATGGCACGGGAGGGATAGGTGAGCGGACGTGGGGGGGGCTGGAAGGGGGAGGGGGGAGAGGTGGGGTAGGGTGGGGGGGGTGTTGGTCAGGAGGGGGGGGCCGACCGGCGTCACTAACGCCGATCCGTCGAGGCGGTGGTGCCCCCCGCTTTTTCTTTGCCTAGCATGGCACGTGTACGCACGTGGCGTGTTTTCCCTGTGCAGCGTGTTATGATTTTTTTCCTGTGGCTTTCGTTTCCTTTCCTTATTCATCTTTTCTTGTCTGTGTGTGCTGGGAGGGGCACCCGCGCTCACGTGAGAGCTGCGCTGCTGGCTGGGGGGGGGTGCCGCGTTGCCGGAGGGGGCGGGGGTGTCACGCTATGGGTCGGGAGTGGCTGTGGCAATTTCGTGCTGCTGGGCGGGGCGGGAGGGCGGCCCTGCGGGGGGGGGGCGGGTTTGTCGCCCTGCCGGCGTGGGCGGAGGTGCCGCGCTGCCGGCGGGGACATGCGTGGTCGCGTCGCGCTGCCGGCCACTGTGGTGCGCAGCGCCGCGCCGCCGGCCGAGGTGGTACTTGGCGTCGGCAGCGTGGGGGGCTGGCGCCGCGCTCCCGGCGGTGGCGTGGGCCGGTGGTGGCCGCACGCGGCGTCGGGCTGCCAGTGGTGGTGGTGCGCGGCGCCGCGCTATCGGTGGTGGTGATGCACGGGCCCGCGCTTCCGGTGGTGGCGGTGATGCTGGTAGCGTGGGAGGCTCGCGCTACGCGGCCGGCAGTAGCGCGGGGTCGGGAGTAGCGGGGGGGACGGCCGCGCATTGGCCGTACACTCCAGTTTGACCGCTGCTGGGACGTGTGTTCCTCTCGTAAAATACTGCTTTTTCATTGGTGTAGGCGCTGTCAGTCACACTCCAATCACCTGATGTCGCTTCCCGGGGCGTATCGGCTGATCCCGTATCAACCACATGTCAACTTCAGCTCAAGACCTCGTATCTTGATAGGGAACAACTGCGCTCAAAATCCCGGCTTTGAGCGAGGAAAGTCGGTTGGTGACCATACAGAAGTCCACAGTGTCTGTGTGGACCCCAAGGAGTAAGGATGGCAGTTAACGATCGTTAAGAAAATCCTTACCGAGTTAACGATCGTTTAACGACTTTAACGATGTCGTTTAACGACTTTACCGATCTTCCTTACCGACATACTTGTTTTGTAATTATAACGTACTCAACAGACAATGATGTCATCTCATTCCACTCTTCATGACTGATGTCTCGAATTGCACCGTGCGTCATATAAGTGCGAAAGCAGGTGGAATTAACGACTTCAACGAGTTCTCGTCTCGAGACCTTAACGACTTTAACGATCGTTATAACGATCGTTTAACGACTTTGGTTTAACGACTTTTCTTAACGACTGACAACCTTACAAGGAGACGAGGCGACGACGCCTGCGCTCGCTCATCACGTGGCCAGCAATGAACACCAACGTGTTTCTCCTCAGCTGCTGGCCTTACAGCACGGTACGCATGTACTGTACAGTACTGTAAGTGCAGTGCATTGGACCGTGTACCCCACTGTTTACATATCTTGTACATGCACGAGGCCTTGGTGACAAGGGCCGACCACGTGCTTGCCGACCCCGTCACAGCACGTAGCCGCCCGCCTCGCTGCGGCTGACCAACGTTCACCCCCCTTGCCGTTGCAGTCGGCGGCGGTGCGTCTTCCCTCCTTCCTGCTCGCCTGCACCACAGTGCGCACGCACAGCGAGGCGCCTCGGCTCCGCCTCGTGCATGTGGGCTGGTCGTGTTGGGGGGGTCGCGGACGGGGCTGCCTGTCACTCGCGCGGCTCAACGGCACCTCGGCGTCGGTGTGCCTGAGGACTCGGTGCGCTTGCCCCGCCCCCGCCTCCCTCCCCACCCCCCCTGGTTCCTCCTCTCTCTTGCCCCCCTCATTCTCCACCATGCCCCCCTTTGACCGCAGTAAATACAGTGCCCCCTACCGGGGCCCCATGTCGTGGGCGCTCCCCGGCGTGCGGGTGATCCGCTTCCGCGCGTCCCGCGTGCCGGCGCTCATCCCCGTGGTGCTGGTGCTGGGCATCATTACCCTCTCCTGGGGAACAACCGTTTTTGGGGCCCTCCTGCCGCTGCTATCGTCGGCACCCCTGACGGCGCTGGCGGGCCTGCTCGTCTTCCACTCGATCGTCGCGGCGGTCGTGGCCAACTATCTGCTGTGCGTTGCGACCGATCCGGGGAGCGTGCCGGATGACTGGCGAGCACCACCGCCGACGCCGCCTGGGGGGGTGAGCGGGCAAGGGCCGGCCCAGGAGGGGGCGGCAGGGCAAGACGCCCACGGCTTGACCGTGGGGTGTGTGCCCTCTGGCGGGGGTGGAGGTGACGGGAGTGGCATGACGGGTGATGGGGAGGCCGGCGTCCACGAGGCGCTGCTGATGGAAGACCCCAGGGGCGAGACGGATGACGCTTTTGGCGGACCGGGTACAGCTATGAAGTCATGGGAGCGGGGTGCGGACCGGCTCGGCTCCGCGGCCGGTGGGGTCGGCGGCGGCGGTGGTGGTGGCGGTGGTGGCGGGGACTCTGGTGGTGGTGGCCCTGGCGGTGGTGCCACCTTCCGCTACGCCCACTTGATGCACGAACGCAACGGTGACGGCGGGTACCGCTACTGCAACAAGTGTGGCAGCTACAAGCCCGACCGCACCCACCATTGCCGCCGCTGCGGCATGTGCGTGATGAAGATGGACCATGACTGCGTCTTTATCGCCAACTGCGTCGGCGCGGGCAACCACAAGTTTTTTCTCTCTTTTATTTTTTGGGCCTTTCTCGGCACCCTCTTCACCACGGTCGTCGCGGGGCCCGCCTTCTTCCGCATCCTCACCAGTGCGGGGGGGCATGTTGGCGCCCGCCGCCCGCGGCATATGGCCGCCGCCGCCCACGTGCTGTACGACGCGGTCGCGGCAGCCGTGTCGCGGCGGTCGGCCGGCGCCGACGGCGGCGTCCTTGGCGGCTCCACCGCCCCCCCGCGCGCCGACCTTACGGCCCTCCTCCTTGGCGGCTACATCCTCAACACGAGCTTTACGTTTGCGCTGGGCATCTTTGTGGTCATGCACGCGTACCTGCTGTCGCGCGGGCGGACGACCATTGAAATGTACGAGCTGGCCGACGCACAGCGCCTCGCGTCGGCGCGCGCGTACGACCTCGGAGTGTGGCCGAACGTGGTGGCCACCTGCGGACCGTCGTGGTACCTGTGGGGGGTGCCCACGACGGTGGGCCTTCATGGAGGGGGGGGGGAGGGGTCGTGTGGGAGCGCCGGAGACCCTCCATTGGTGTCGTATGACGTGGGCGGGGGGGGGAGGGGGGTTGTGAGGGGGGGGGAGGCCCGCGCGGGGGAGCAGCGCAAGGAATAACAAAACAAGACAGCGCCGGTGCATCCGGACGACGACCGACACGCTGCGCGCCGCACAGGCGCCCGACGGGGGCTGTAGAACCCGCGGCGTGAGGCCGCACGGGGGAAGAAAAGGGGGGCGGCGGCGAAGGCCCGCCCGCCGCCGCCACACTGCCGGCTCACAACACGCCGACCACGCCCGCGAGCGGCAGGCCAACCGCCCGCACCGGGCAGGTGCTGACGCCACCAAGACCGCCCGTGGGGTACTCGAGAGGGAGTTGATGGGCGGCGCCCGGCGAGCATGCACGCTTTCTCACGTTAAGAGACACGTCCCCCGTCCCGCCCAAACCGCAGAGGGGAAAGGGGAAGTACCTCGGCTCAAGCCCCTCCCAGCCCCGACCGCCAGCCCTGCGGTGCATCCCCCCCATCCTCTGAAGCGGGCAGGTCGTGCCTGGCACGATGTCCAGGGTGCAGCGATGGAGGGAAATGTCGACGCAGCCGGGGACGGGTCGGGCGCGGCGACGACCAGACAACTCGCCGGCACGCCCACCGTGCACCGCTGCGGCCGCGGATGCCACTGGCGACAGGTGGGTAGGAACGCCAGCGCAAGCGCCCCCTCCTACTCGCCGCCACTCTCGCCGCCCTACCGCCACCACTGCTCCCGGCGCAACGGCCGCGGGACGCCGCGCAAACGCGTGCATTCCGGGCGCCCGCTGCTCCCGCGCCCCGCCCCCTTTCCCCCCGACGACCCATCTCCCTCGCGGGCACGCACACACATAGAGGCGAAGAGACAGCGCCCCCCTCCTTCCCCCCAAACACACGCCCCGGGAAATGCTTACGGCACTGTGGCTGGCCGCGCCGCTGCAACGGCCGCGTCGTAGCCACCCGCCGACGCCTCCGCCGGCCAAAAGACGGCCATGCTGTTGTTCCAGGCGGCCCTGGCAACAACGTCAACGTCCACCCCCCGGGTGGCAGCGACGACCTCTGCGACGGCGCGTATGTGGCACGGCTCCACCCGCCCCTTGACCGTTGCGCCCGCCTCCCACTTCTTCTTGTCCTTGGCGGCCCACACCGACGTGACGTGCCCGACGCCCGCGTGGGTGCCACGGATGCCACAATACGGTGCGTCCGTTTCGAGCAGCAGCCGATCCAGGGGGATGCCCCGCACCACCTCAATGTTATCCAACGTCTTGAGGGAACAACCGTTCACGCCCAGGTACAGGCCCGGCATGGCCAGTACCGCGTCCCGCTCAGCGGCTGTCCCGGTAAAGCTGTGCACCACCCCCGTGCGGAAGGAGTTAGGGTGGCGGCGGAGGGCGTCGAGAAAGTCGGGGAAGGCCGCCCCGCGGCAGTGTAGGAAAAGGGGCAAGCCCGTCTCGGCAGCGAGGGGGAAGTGCCGGTCAAAGACGGCCCGCTGGGTGGGGACGTCGCAAAACTGGAGGCGGTCATAGTCGAGCCCACACTCGCCGACCGCCACCACCCGCCCCGGCGCGGCGCGTGCGACGGCGGCAAGGTCGCCCGCAATCTCATCCCCTTCCGCCGCTGCCCCTTCCCCCTCGGTGGCGGCGGCGGCGGCACCGTCAGCGCCCAGCGGGCGCACCGAGCCCGCCCGCGTTGGGTGGACGCCCACCGTCGAGTAGAGCGCGTGGGTGGCGGTCGTGGCGGTCGCCGCCAGCGCGGCCGCCGCGGTGCTCCCAGGCACGTCACCGGCCGTCACAATCGTTCGGACGACGCCCGCGTCCGTCGCCCGGCCAAGCACAGACGCCCGGTCGGGGGGGTGCCGGGACGTGCCATTGTATATGCCGTCAAAGACGGCGTCAGTCAAGTTTGCCGCAATGTCAATGAAGAGCGACATGGCCGCGGGGCCGCGGACGTGACGGATAACAGCGGCCGTGGTGGCCGCAATGGGCACGGGAAAAGTTTGATAAGTGGAGCCCTGAGGGGCAGAACGCAGGGGCGATGCAACGCGAAGGGGGTAAGGGTGAAGACGCAAATGATACGACCCAAGACGAGGGGCATGCGCACAAGATCGCCGTGGCATGAGCCGCCTTGACAATCGACGATCGCGGATCCCAGCAAAGATTTACGACAACATGCAGCAGTGATGGGTGGGGCTTCTCGCGCACCTGTGATGTGTGCCCTCGGCCTGCCGCGGCTGCCAAAGGCCAGGAGAGAAAAGACATAAGCTACCGCGGAGCGTGGGACCCCCCAGCAGCGAGGCTACCACGCCACCCCCCGTACAACGTTCTACCACTTAAATCCCTATGCCAACGCTTTGCGGCCCGCTCGGATGAACGGATGCTGCAGCAGCGCCCGGATGTTGGGCCGCTCGGCCTGGGAGCGGGTGAGGCAGGCGGTAAGGAAGGACTTGGCCAGGTCCGACACCCCTGGCCGTGCCGGAAACAGCAGCTGTCCACTGAGCACCGAGTGATCCCGCAGGATCCCCTCCTGCGTCAGGTCGTGTCCAAACGGGCGCCGCCCAAACAGCATCTGGTACAGGATGACGCCCGTGGACCAGACGTCCACCTTGGCGCTGATCTTGGGCGGCGCCTCCCCAACCTCAAAGCACTCGGGGGGGAGGTACCAGTAGGTGCCCGCGCCCTGGCTCGTCAGCTCCACACCGCCGTCGCTGCCGCTGGCGCTGACACCGCCCGGGCCGGGTACGGCTGCGCCGCCCGCCGCTGCGTCCATCTGCTTGGATAGCCCAAAGTCGGTGATCCGCGCTTCCCCCTCATGGAAGAGGATGTTGCCGGGCTTGAGGTCGTAGTGGATGACCCGCTGCGGTTGCTCCGACAAATAGAGCAGACCCGCGAGTACCTGCGCAGTGATGGAGCGCGCCTCCCGCTCGGGGAGGGTCTTGCGAGCCTTGAGGTGGCCGTCCAGGTCCCCACCGTCGCAGTACTCGAGGACGGTGCAAAAGGAAGAGGCGTCAATCTCAAACACGTCGATGAGCTGCACCACCCGCGGATGCGTTAGTGCCTTGTGGATGCGGTACTCGCGGGTGGCGTGACGGATGTAGTTCCGCTTCTTCTCCTCGCGCCAGTACGTACCCAGCTGGTGGATCTTGCAAGCCACGTGCCGCAGGCCGACCAGGTCGTAGGCCTTGTACACCTCAGAGAAGCCACCGCGGCCGAGCAGGGACATGAGCAGGTAGCGGCCGTTGAGGGTGCGGTAGTCGTGGAAGCGGGAAGCCGCCTCGTCGCGCTGCCGTTTGAGCTCCCTAATGAGGAGGGCGCGCTCGGCCTCGGCGCGACAGCGCTGTTCAGCTAAGGCGGCTTCATCCCTCTTCAACGACAGCAGCTGCAGCTTGTACACTTCCTCCTGCTCCACCAGGTACGCAGCTGTCGACTCGTGCGGCACCGCCGACACGGACACGCGGTTCCCGGCAGTCGCCCCGGCGGCGGCGGCAGCCGCCGCTGCCACTGACTCTCGGCTCCGGCCACACGGGGAAGACGCCGGCGGCAGAGGCGGCGTGCTGGCCGACAGTGCACGGAGCTGCTTGGCCACGTCCTTGCGCCGCTTCTCCGTTGCCTCCTTGCGGGTCGCCAGCTCTTGCAACCGTGCGCCCATTTCCTTGAGCTCCGCCCCATCCTCCCATACCTCATGGAGGGATGTGCCCGACCGCTGCACTTCAATGTGACCAAGCCGTCGCGACTTCTCAGCCGCCGCCGACGCCGCTTCGGCCCGCTGGTGGCGCGCCAAGGAGCGGACGTGGGTCTCCAGGGCGGACCGAGTGGCGGTCACGGACACGGTCGCTGCCGACGCCTCGGATGCTGCCGACGCGGCGGCCAGACGCGATTCGGTCGCGGCGGCGGATGCGTCACGTGCTGCCGCGGCCTCCCGCATCGCCAAAGCCTTGGCTTCATCCACTGCCGCCTGTAACGTGGCAGTAGTGCGGGCGAGCTCCGCCTTGAGGGCTTCGGCTTCCTCCCGAATGACCCGCAGCTCTGCCGCCGCCGCCGCTGCTGCCGCCGTCGCCGCCGCCACGACTGTCGCATTTTTGGCTGCAGTGGCGTCCGCATTGGATCCCGCACGCGCCCCATCTGCCGGGGAAGGGGGCGCAGACGTGGTTGCCGACCCAGCCTCCCGTTGTTCTACGCCTTCAAACAGCCGCCTCGGCGTTGGCAGCCGCCCACCGTCGCTGCGAACGGGGCTGGCCGCAACGGCAAGGGCCACACTGGGCAGGCCACCCGGCGCGTGAGCGCCGCCCGTGGTATTCCCGTTGCCACCGGCGCCGCCGGCTGCCGGGCCGAACGGAGGGCGGTCCCCCCCCCCCCGGGAGTCACCCAGCGGCTCCGCCACCCCCCAACTGCTGCACGTTGCGCCACCACCGCCGTCAGGTGCGGGCCGCGAGCTCCGGCTGTTGGGCGGCGACAGCCCCGCAGCCAGCGCCGCTGCAGCGGCCGCCGCGGACGCCACGGCGGCAAAAGAGCCCGGGGACGCTGCTGTCAGCCGCGCCGCACGCGCCCCCGTCGCCGGCTTGAAGTACTGCTCCAGCCGAGCATTTTTGGTCGGCTCAAACGCCGACGCCGCCCCACGCCCACGCTTGCGTCCAGACGAGCCGCCGGCGGAGCGGCGCCCGGCCGGCCCCCCGCCCGAAGCGCCTGCGGCCGGCCCGCCCGCGTCGGCGCCCCCCGAGTCACGACTGCTGTTGGACGCCCCTGGCGGCGCTGGCGGCGCAGGCTGTGTCCGCCGGCTGCTGGGCGTCACCACCCGTACCTTGCGAGGGGCCGAGGTCGAGCCGCGGCTGCCACCGGAAGAAAAGCTGCCAAAAGAGTCCTCCGCGGTCTCCCCTGGGGGACCAGGAGACACCGCGCCCCGTGCTGTCGCGGCTGCGGCCGAGGCAACCGGCCGGATGGTGGCACGCACAGGCACCGAAGAGGTAGGGGGGACAGGTGCACCAGAAGCAGGAGCAGAGGGGATGGGTACGGTGCCGGTGGCAGCAACTGGAGCCACCTCCGCCGCCGCGACCCGTGGTACCACCGCAGCGGGTGCGCTGGCCACAGTGGCGGCCGGCAGGTCTACATCCTCATCCTCTGCCTCATCCCCCGTGAGCACAAACGTGCGGGATGCGTCGAGCAGGTCGTCCCGGACGCGCGACACCGTCGGCGCGGGGGGCGCTGCCGCGGCTGGCGGCAGCAGCCCCGATGGCGTGGCAGGCAGCCGGGCCACGGCAGCCGGCGGTCCAACGGGAGGTGGCGATGGTGGGGCGGCCGCAGGCGTGACGCCGCGTGGCGGCGGCGCTGCCCCAGGCGGCGCCGTTGCAGCCGGCGGCGCCGTCGGCAGCGGCACCGTTGGCGGCGGCGGCACCGTTGGCGGCGGTGCCAACGGCGGCGGCGGTAGCGCAACGTCGCCCGACGACGGTGGGCCGTCTGCCGGCGCAGCGGCGGTCGGCACTTGGGGCGGCGGCGGCGGTGACGGGGGGGACGGGGCGCCCAGGCGCGCCTCGAGCAGCCGCCGCCGGCCGTCTGGGAGGGAGGAGATGGCCGCCGCTGCGCACGATGTGACGAGGGTGTCCATTGGGAGGGGGGGGATGGGAAGCGCGCCGCGCGGCGTCCAACGGATGGAGGCCCAGCGGCGGGGTCAGGAGGGGGTCGGGGGCGTGCTGGAGGGGTGGAACAGTGGGGGGGGGGGGGGTGACGACGCAGGAAGTGGCGGTCACGCAACGACGACAGGAGCGACGGGATCCAGAGCGGCCGCGGTACACGCGGGAGCGCCGCGTGAGCCGCTCCACAGCACCGGGCACCTCTGTCGGGGGTGTAGGGGATGGTGGCCAAAAAGGGCGGAAGCCGAGGCGGAGGGTGTGAAATGGCGCGAGGCGGGGGTATCCCGCCTTTGATCAGGCCGCAACCGTATGCATCCGCGCTCAGGAAGATGACAACAATCTACACGACGACAAGTACTGCCACCATAAACTCAGAAAAGTAAAATCAATGATAAGACCAAATCAGTTTTCGAGCGACCCCAGACCGATGCAGCCGTTTCGTGCGGTTTCGCCTTTTATCGACCGGAAGCCAGAAAACGGCCGCGTGCGCTTCCCTCCCCAGGTGCGTCCGCTGCTGAAGAGCTTGCCTTGGCACTCGAGCCGAGACACCGCGACTGCCGGTTTGGCGTGGAGTGTAAGACAATGTGGTTACCCAAGGGACCCCCCTGGGAGCACGTGGCGGCCGCGCCAACAACCACGCCTCCCATTCCTTGGGCCGCGGGGCTCTGGGAAAGGCTCTGGCTGGGACAACCCGCCGCCGCCGCCGCCCACCACCACGACCCCCAACCAAATCGCTGCCGGTGGCCGCCTCTGTTTACCTCCCCACCCACCCCCGGCTCGCTGGTGCCACGGCCCCCTGCAGGTGTGTGGGCACCGCTGCCGGCCGGCCAAGCCGCGCCGCGTCTGGCAGCGGCGCCCCACCCCCCCCTCTGCGGTGGCGGCATGCCACCCGTGTGCCTCCCACTGTACACCCATGGGGGGGGCTCACCCTCTCACGGCGATGGGCCCCTGCGCGGGGGAAGAGCGGGAGGCGGCGGTGTGGGGGGAGGAGGAGCAGGAGGAGGAGCGGCGCCACCGCGGCTGTGGGCGGGTGCGCGAGGCGACGTCCGCAACGGTGTGCGTTGCGGGGGTCGGGTGGCCAGACGGCGGCGGCGGGCGTCTGCGCCGTGGGGTCTTGGCCGGTGGGCGTGTGGGTGGGTGTGCCGGCCGCCAGCATGCGGCCAGCGGCCCACCCTGGCAGCCGGCTGCCAGCCTTGCCACCACGCCGGCCGGCAGCCGCCGCGCGGCCGGCCGGCAGGTAGCCGCGGCTGCGCTCCCCCCCCTCCCCCCCCCCCGCAAACCCCCCCCCCACCCCTCCCCTCCTCTGGCCCATCTTCCCACCTCCCTCGTTGTGGCAAGGACGCCAAGCCGGGATGGGCAAGGGAAAAACGGAGAGTGCCCTTTGCTCCCCCCCCCACCCCATCCGGCCCTGCTCTTCCCTTCCCCCACAGCAGCGGCGCTCGTGGCACACTGCCGTCGGCAGCGCAACGCGCGGGACAGAAAGAGGCACCGGGCGGGGGGGTTGATGGGGGGGGGGGGTTGGGGGCCGGTGGTGTGCAGCGATCGATGGCACGCTGGCTGTAGCGGCGGCGGCGGCGCCCCCACGCCGCTGCGCAAGCGTATGTCTGTGCGCATGCAGTGGGCCGCGTGCGCGCGCGCGCGTCCTCGCAGGGGTGCAGCATGGTCTGCGCGGTGGCCCTTGGGCAACGGCAGCAGGGGCAGGGGGTGGCACCCCCCCCCCCCCCCCCTGCCCCCTCCCCCCGCGGCGGCCGGCGTGGGTGGGCGCCGCCCGCCCATGGGCACAGCCGAAACGGCTGGCCGTGCGGGGTGCGGGCGCCGCCGCTGAAGGGGCCGTCCCGCGTGCGCGCGGCGGCGCCGCCCCGCAAACCCCCTGCGAGGGCGCGGTGCGTCGGCAGGGGAGGCGCCCCCGCCCGTGCTTCCCCACCTGTCCGCTCCCCTTCCCCCCCTCTCCTCTCCTCTCCTCTCCCCCCCCCCCCCCCCCCCCCTCATCCCACCATTCCTGCTACCCAGATACACATACCCTCTTCTTCTTTCACTCCCACCCACTCGCAAAACACCCCCTGTCCCTCCCCCCGCCCGCGCGTGCCCCCAACCGATGGGTTCGTCGGCCAGCAAGGAGGGTGGCGGCGGTGGCGGCGGCCGCCATGGCGGCGCCAAGCACCACCGCCTCCGCGCCGTCTCTGGGCGGTTGAGCGAGGCTGCTGCTGGCGGGGGGCAACGTGGAGGTGGCGGCGGCGGCGGCGGCGGCGGCGGGGGCGGCAGCCTCCGCGCCCTCAGGCGGGTCAAGACCCGCGGCGCGGTGCACGAGGAGGGCGGCCGCCCTCACCGCCGCGGTCGCGAGGGGGGGAAGCGCGCAGAGGTGCTCCATGCCCCCGCCGGCGGCGGCGGCGGCGCCCGGAGCAGCGACGCGGCTGGCCCCGACGGACGGGGCACCGGACGGCCCGCGGCAGAGGGCGGCGGCGGCGGCGGCGGCGGCGGTGGCGGCGGCAGCAGCGGCCCGCCCGCCTCTGGCGGTGGCGGCGGCGGCGCCGCCGCCTCTGAGACGCGGCCGCGGGTGTTTTGCCGCCCCCCGCGGGACGCGGCCGGCAACCTCAGCCGCGTGGGCGCCATGACCACCAGCATTGAGCAAAAGGAGGAGGCGGCGGCCGAGGTGCTCCCGCCGCTGGACGTTGGCCCCCCCGGCGGCGGCGGGGGGGCGGACGGGGCGGAGGGGGGGGGCGGCGGCGGCGGGGGGGCGGCCGACGGGGCGGCGGGGGCCAGCCCCAAGCTCCAGTCCCTCGTCGCGGTCTTTGGCGAACGCGAGCGCGCCGCGCGGGAGGAGGCGGCCGCCGCCGCCGCGGCGGCCGCCGCGCGGCCCCGCCGCAAGTCGTCGGCGGTGACGGATGAGAGTGGCATCCGGTCGTTGCGGACGGTCGCGCCCGTGGTGGTGCGCGTGCCCGAGTCGTCGGGCCTGTGAGGGCAGGCCACGACGCAGAGGGGGGGGGGGGTCCACCGTCTGGCAAGGCTGCCAGGCAGGCTGCCCGCCACAGCTGCGGCTCCGGCCTGGGGGGGAAGGGGGGGGCAGGTGGAATGGGGGAGGTGGGGGCACGTGGAATGGGGGAGGTGGGGGGGGCGGCGGCGGTGGTAGCCGCGGCGGCAGCGGCGGCGCGAGCGGGGGGCGGGCCGTCCATGCAAGCGACGGCGTGTTGAGAAAAGAGAAAAAAAAAGAGACGGAGGTTGCCCGGTGACAAGGTCAAGGTCAAGGGCCCCGATTGCGCGGCGCACGGACGCGGTCGAGCGGTCTGTTTCGCCCCATGCGGTATCGTCTGACTGCCGGGACGGCCGGACGGGTGCACGCCAAGACGACCCGCGTGTGCGTGTGTGTTGCGGGGGGAGGGGGGAGGTTGGGCGAGGGCGCGGGTGGCGGTGCTGGGGGCGGGGGGGGGGGGGGGGGGGGGGCCGGCGGCTGGCACGGCACCAGGAGGAGCCGGAAGCGCCAGACCGCCCCCGCGCCGGGGGGGGCCGGCCGCCAGCGCCGACGGCGCTGCGCCACCGCGGCGGCGGTCTGCCACGAGGTCGCGGGAGGGGAGGGACGGCGGGGCCGCGCGCGGGAGGGCGCCGCACAGAGGGCACAACCCCTGCCAGACGAGAAGCAACAAAAAGAGCGCGAAAAAAAAAAACA
Source organism: Pyropia yezoensis (assembly GCA_009829735.1). Classification (NCBI taxonomy): domain Eukaryota; phylum Rhodophyta; class Bangiophyceae; order Bangiales; family Bangiaceae; genus Pyropia; species Pyropia yezoensis. Next base: position 25,683,830 of record CM020620.1, read on the forward strand.
AGACACGACATGAGGGGGGACGGGGGGGCGGGCGCCATGGGGAAGGCGCGTGCCACCGCCGACGGGTGGTCGCGCCCCCGCTGGCCGGCGGCGCGCGCGCGGGCGTAGGGTGGCAGCGGGCGGGTAGGCGGAGAAGGGGACGCGTAAAAAAAAGAAGAAAAACACAACAGCGACGCACGCGAACACAAGAACGCAATTGGCCCTACAAGCGGGGGGGCGGGACCCACCTCAACCTTAACACACCCAATCGAGAGAGGGGGGGGAACCGGGAAGGGTGGCCGGCGGGGCCCCGGCGCCGCCCGCGCCGCCCGCACCGCCCTGCCCGCTCACTGCTGCTGCTGCTGGTCTGCCTGCTGGCGAAGCAGCTTGGCCTGCCACGCCGGGATGGGCATGTGCCCACGCCGCTGCGCCGCGTCGCCGCCGCCGCGGCCGGCGGGGGGGGGCCGCCCGGCCGGCGCGCCGCCGACGCCAAACGCGCCGCCCGCGCCACGGCCGACGGGGGCAAAGCTTCGCTGCGGCGGCGGGCCTTGCGGCTGCTGCATGGCCGGTGGCGGCGGGGGGGGCGGGGGGGTGGGGGAGGGGGAGGGGGGGGGGCGGCGGGGGGGGGCAGAGCCCGCCCCGCCGAGGCCGCCGCCGCCACCACCACCACCGCCGCCATAGCCACCCCGCGGGGGGTCGTCAAAGCGGCCGCGACCGCCGACGCCGCCGCGGCCGGCACCAAACGCGGGGGCGCCATAGCCGCCACCGCCGCGGGCGTCGGGGCCCCCAAACGGGCCGCCCCGCCGCGGGTAGGCGTCGTCAAAGCCACCCCCGTAGCCGCCGCCGCCGGGGGCGCCCGCGGCGCCGACGCCAACGGGGCCACGGTCGCCGCCGGGTGGTGGCGGCGGCGGCGGCGCCCCCCGGTAGCCGCCATCGCGGTAGGGCGGCTCCCCACCCGGCGGGCCGGCAGGCTCCCCCCGCCCCGGAAAGCCGCCGCCGCCGCGGCCGTCCATTCCTCCGCGGGGAGGCTCCCGCTCCCGAGGAGGGAACACCGGGCCCCCATAGCCTCCCCGCCCATTGGGCGCACCGACGCCAACGCCGGGCGGCATCCCGCCGACATCCCCACCAGCCATGGTCGCCACCGGCATCGGCGGTGGCGGCGGCGGCGGCACATTCGGCATGGGCGCCGACCGCACATGGGGCGACGGTGGGGGCAGCGCGGCGTCCCCGTGTGGGGGGGCGGGCACGTCCACCATCGGCGTCGTCCGAACACTGCGACTGTAGTTGGCAAGCGGCGTGCGGGATGCCGCTGGGGCAGCCAGCGGCCCGCCAGCGGCCATGTTTCGCTTGAACCAGTCAAACAGGTGGTCGAGGTCAGGCTGCAGGACGCTGCGCAGGCGGTATCCGTCGGGCAGCACGGTGATGAGCTCCTTGACAATCGAGCGACTGCCAGGGATGTAGACCAGCGTCAAACGGCACGACTCCTCCCACGAGGCACCCACAGCATACGGGCGCGTTGTCGGCGCTTTCTCCTTGTCGGCTCTGAGCTTAGCTTCCAGCTGCGCTTTGGAGCCCATCACAAACTTTCGGTGGCCCATGGCTTCCACCAGATTGTTGACCACCATCTGCACGTAGCGGCCAAGCACCTCGTCCAGGTCCATAAAACGCTCCTGACCGACCGCATAGCCCGTCACCTCGCCGCCAGGTGTCTCGCGCACCTCCGTTACCTCCACATTGGCAAACGGCTGGTTGTCGGCGACCTTGGCGGTAAAGATGACCTTGTCAACGCTCCGAACGGACGGACGAATGATGACGTCGCCCGACTCGCCTTCGCGGTCAAGCTCTCGCATCGCCTCCACCCCTGTCACGGTTTGGTAGAGCGGATGAGAAATAGCCTTACGCGGCAGCCGCCGCGCCCGGCTGGAACGCCCCCCGGCCAACAGGACGTCCTTACGGCGATCCGACTTGGGCACATACGCCTGCATGAAGCGATGAGAGGAGAGGTCAGGCTCCTTGTAACCGGGAATGGACGCGGCATCAGGCTTCGCAACCACTGTTGGAGCGGAAGTGAGCGACGCCTCAAACTCCCGATACCGGATGTCCAAGATGCGACAAGAGAGGGACGAGCCGGGCGGCAGCATGGCACGAAGCTCGTCATCGTCTTCCACCGGCCTTCCGGCTACATTATCCCGCAATAGAAAGCCCCGAACACCGCCTTCCAGCTGCACAGAGACACCTCTGAGGGTGGCCGTAAGCCGTACGTCCGAAGCCGTGACCTTGGCTCCAATGCAAAAGCGGCGGGGGTCCAGCCCCGACGCAATGTAGAACACAGCTCGGGGGCCTGGCAAAAACGAGATGACGGGGCCTGACACGTCCGGTGCCGCCACACGCACTGCCGTGTTGACAGACTGGCGTGGATCCTTGTACGTCTCGTGTGACCTCAGCTCCACACAGATCAGCTCCAGCAGGCGCTTCATCTCTCCCCGCTTGGCCTTTTTTAAATGTCCAGCATACTGCGCCAGGTCCAACTGGCTGAGTCCGTCAGGTGACTCCATCACTGCCGCGACCGAACGCTTGGCAGACACCTTTTGACGCGACGCCTCTGGCTCGGCCTCATCGTCCCGCAGTGCTTCCTCGGCAATCTTGATGGCCACCAAGTATTCCTCGGGGTGGACACGGCTGTCGTCCAGCGGGTCGAACAGATCTTCCAGCCGGTCGGCCTTAACAGACTTGGGCCGTCGCGCCAGCGCCGTCCGACGGCTGTCAATCGCTTCGGCTTGGCTTCCACCCCGGTGAAGCTCGGGGTCCCGCACCCGCAAAAAGCCAACAGCAGAGATGAAGACGATGCGGCCCAAAAGCTTGCGATCAAAGATGTCGCGCCGAGAGTATAGCACTCCACTCTCCGCCGACGCCGACGCTGTTGCGCCTGTGTCGCTCGAGTCAAGAGCCGCCCAAAAGCCGGCCGCCTTGCGCTCACCGACGCCCGACACAAAGCGAAGAATAACCCGGCGGTGCTTGGCGCGAAGCAGCGCCGAGTTCACATCAAAGCCAGTCGCAGCCACGGCACGAACCAGCCCTCGGCGCAGCGCCTCAATGCGGCCAGCCACCGGAACCAGATAGTGTAAAGGGTGAAGCCGGAAGGCCGGTGCAGCAAGGCGGTCGGCGCCTACACCAGCGAGTACGTCGAGCGGCTCAACAGCGCAACGAGCGAGGCCGATCGCCCGTCTTACGAGCGGCCGGCTTACCGCAATGGATGGCAAGCCCACACGGCAAAACGACGTCTCAGCGTACAAGCGCGCGGCGGCATCATCCACGAGGCCGACATGCGACATAGAGTGGATGTAGCCGTCACAAGTCGGATCAATGACGTCCCCCTCCAACATCCTGAACGCGTCGGGACTCCGCACCAACGTCGGCGCGTCCGTAGCAAGCGCAACGCCATGCGCATCGCCATCCCGAATAAGCTTGGCAACCGCCCCTCCCATGTCGTCCCGCAGCCGCACTGCATCCTTGCCACCCGAGCCAATGCCCACAACAATGTAGTGAGGCTTGCAGAGCTGGATGGCACTCAGAAGGCCCGCCTCCGCTGCCAGCTCAGGCTTCTCGTCACGGCGGCGGCGAAGGAAGACGCCACTAAGCTCTCCTGATGCCACGAACCGGCCGTCACTATCCACTGACGCGAAAGTGATGCGGGGCATAAAGCCACGGCGGGTGCTGGTGGCTGGTCCCCCACCGCCACCTCTGTTGCCAGGAAGCTTTACCGCAGCGTGGCCACCTTGGGGTGTCGGCATCACGCCCCGGTTTGCATCAGAGGGCGGCTCGTCCACCTCGTGCGTGACGGTCAGGGCCATGACCCGCGGTGCGCCGGTGACGCCATGGATGGACGCGGGGCCCACTAACAACCGCCGCGATGCGGCTGACGTCAGACGCTCCTGCAGCACTGCAGCAGCATCACGCGTAAGACGACGACGCAACTCGTCCGCTACCCGCCGAGCTAGCCGCGCGTACAGCGCCGTGATTACTCGTGCCCGCTGCGCGTGCCACATCGCAGATGAGTTGGATGTGTTCGCGTCATTGTCATCCGAGTACATGTTCAGCAGCAAGGAAACCAGTTCCAATGTATCCGCCGTCAGCTCCCGGCGCTGCGTCTCTGCATCTTCGGCATCCTGCTCAGCATCCTCGTCGGCCGCAGCGTCCATTTCTTCTCGAATCTTGCGCGTCGCTTCCGTCAGAGCGCTGTTGCTCGGATCACTGGCAGAGGCCTCTCTCGCCATGGCTAGCCTCTCTGAACGCCTAAACGCGGCCTCCTCCCGTACCCGAGCGGCCTCTCGCGCCTCCGCCATTTTTTCGGGCGACGGCGGCTTCTCGTCCCGAAAGACAATATGGACGGTTGTCAAGTGGAGTTCTTCCGCACGGGCCATAAGAGCGAACGTCGGTGAAGCCGCCAGCTCCTGTAGAGGCATGGCCGCAATCGACACATACGGCCGCAGCGGGTGCGTATCGTCCACGGTTTCCGTGGCCAACGGCGTCGGCATCGTCCAGACCGTCGCGTCCTCCATCAGCTGGCGGCGGATGATGGTCACCAGAGGCGCGTGGTTCACCAGCCCCTCGATGAGCAGGTCCCGCGCGCCCGCAAGAACTGCTGAAGCGCTCATATTCACGTCCATGCGTTCCCGAGCAAAAGAGACCGCCGCCATGAGCGGTTGCTCCAGGGGGTTGTTAGGCTTATTGACAGGCCCAAGCTTGTCCAGGTTCTCTGACAGCTGCTCCGCGCTGATAGCAAAAGTGCGGGCAAAATCCCCAACCTTGCTCTTGCCAAGAAGGTGCAACCGTGCTTGCCGCCGAGGGCGACGCTGCCGCCCCCCACGTGCTGGTCGACGGCCGCGAGCACTACCGATGTCGATGTCGAGGTCTGCCTCGCCATCCAAGCGGAGCCGCTCCAGCTCCGGCTCCGTCGTGCCATTCGACAAGCGCGACGCGACCACCGCAGCGTGCCGCAGCGACCGCTCTGCGTCGTCAATCTCGTTCTCCTCCATCGCTTGACGGACGGTGCCAAGGAGCGCTAATTTCTGTTCCGCTCCCAGCAGACCCGTCGAGGATGACTGAATGGATGCCGTTACCGCCTTGCGGCGGGACAGAAGGTGCCGCCATGCAGCAGCCCAATCATACACTCGCCACAGGCCCGTCCAGTCGCCCACACTGTCATCAAAGCCCGCGACGGGAAGCAACTCCTCCTCAAAGCCCCAGTCGGCCTCCCCGCTACCATCGTCCCTTACAGTGGCGTTGAAGCCATACGGACGTGTATTGTTCGGGATCTCCTTCGGTGCGGCCGTCGAGGCATCCCATATCAAAATGCTGATGTGCTCCCGCTTGTACACAGCAATGTAGGGCACGTCAAAGCCATCCACGATGAGGAAGCTCAAGCTCTTGCGGATGGCCGTGACCATTTCCGATTGAGGGTACGCGTCTTGCGCAAAGTGTGGGTCGGATGCAAAGGCCCGGTCATACACCCACCCGGCCGCTTCCTGCAGTTCCTCATCGGTTGGCTTGGTCTCTTCCGAGAAGGACCGGACGCCAAAATGGGCCTGCAGCGCCTCGGGTAGGTCTGCAGAGCGAATCTCTGCGTCGGCCTTAGTCATGTACCGCTCTGCCGCGAGTGCCGGGTCCACTGTCGCAAGCCCCGCAGCCGACGGGTCGGCCCCATCGGCCCGCCGGTCGCTGGCATCACGGTCAACACGGTCGGAGCGGCGGTGGTCGTCTCCGTCCATGTAATCCCGGTCATCATCGTCATCATCGTTGTCGCGACCTCCTTTGTAGGTGTCCACCTCCTCCATGTCTCCAAAGATGTCCATCGCTGCCTGCACAGCGTGTGCGTCCACGCCCCGGCCAGACGGCCCGCCGCGACGGCCTTGCCCACCGCCACCTGACGGCGCACGACGGCCACGCGACAGCCCCTCACCATCGTCATCGTCATCGTCGTCGTCATCGGCCAGACCGTTGCCTGCTGCTCCTGACGGGCCACCCCGGGGACCATCATCGATAAAGTCCCCAAATTCATCGCTCTCATAGTCCACATCCTCGTTGAGCGCCTGACGAGCGGGTGGCGGCCTGCCGACGCCATCGTCCAAGCCGAGGTCGTCGTCGTCGGCCGATTCGTTACCGCCCATGCGGTGGAGGCGCCGCATTTTGTGGCGCGGCAGCTTCACCCCCTGCTCCTGTAACAGCAGGTGATCACCTTCGAGAAACTCTGGTTCGGCCGATGCCCGCTTCCGCCGCTTGCGCCGCCGGTGCTTGCCGTGGCGCGAGTCCGAATCGCTGCCGTCCCCGTCATCGCCAGAATGACGGTGACGGCCGCCGCCGCCGCCGCCGCCGTCGCTGTCACCTCCATCTTCCCCATCACCGCCCTCCTCTTCATCCTCGTCGCCTACGAGAAAGTCGTCCTTCTCAAATTCATCCGCGTCATCGTCCTCCTCAGACGAGTCTTCATACCGCTGCGGGCGGTGCTTCTCGTCAGAGGACCCCTCCGACGCGGAGCCATCGACAAACCCGCGTCCACCGCCGCTGTCCTTCCGCGCCATGCGCAGAGGCCAACGCCGGCGCAACACCCGCCGTCGCTGCTCGCAGGGAGTAAAAGGAGGGTAACGGGCGACCAAGACGCCCAAACAGGACGCGGAGAAAAAGGACGGTGGCGCCAACGACGGCGACCGCCAAAACAGCGCTGGGCCCCCACGCTCGTTGACAAGGCGGGTAGGAGCCCGCTGGCAAGACGCCGACGACGGGTGGCGAGAGCCCCCACAGCGGGACGGCTCGTGCGGTGAAACGAGGCTGGCCACCGTCTGGCGGCGCGCGTCCTGTCGACGCGATTTGCCGCCCACAAGCAATGGAAATGAATAGAATACTGCTGGAGACGTCTCACACAAGTGAAGTAATTACACGCTCAACATTTATGTGTCCCCATACACCAAGGACGATGCAACGTCAGGCTGCAACGTGTGCGCCAACTGGACGCCCGATGCGTCCCAGAGCGGGGTCGAGACAGGCGTCAGGGCGGGCCGTCAGCGAGCCTCGTCGACGGGGAACGCCGCGTGACGCGCATCGACCAGAGCGCAGTCCCTGGCAGCAGTCGTAACGAGGGCGGGCTTTGAGCGCGGGCGGGGGCGCGGGCGTCAGTGGCACCTGCGCCCTCCCCGTTGCACCTGGCACCCGCGGGTGCTACGCCTTCTCTCTTTTTCTTCCCCCCGCCTCCTCACCCGTTTGCCGCTTTCCGTGCCCCCTCCGCACCCGTGTGCTGTCTTTCCTCCCCCCCCGCATCCATCTGCCGTCCTTCCGTTTGGCTTGTGCGGCCGAGCCCCCTGCCACGATGGTGGATGTATGTGAGACCCGCCTGGAGCTCCACTTGGAAGGGCGTGACCTGCGGGACATGGACCTCCTGAGCAAGTCAGACCCGTTTGCGGTTGTCTACCTCGACGCGACGGGCCCCTCCGGTGGTAGCGGGCCCGGCGCTAGCGCCGAGAGCTCTGGCCCCCTGGGCAGTGGTGGCGTCGGGTCGAGCGGCGGCATTTTCGGCGCCCCCGCCCGTGCCTCGACGACCAGTGGGGGCCTGGGCCGCAGGCCATCGACTGGTCTCGGGAGGCTACGCCGGGGGTCTTCGGCCCCTGCCGACCCGGCGGGGGGCGCCCCCTCGGCGGGGGGCCCGCCGGGCCCCCTCCACGCCGCCCCCGCTGCGGAGGCCGCCCGGTGGGTGCGGCTGGGCGCCACCGAGACCATCCAGGACAACTTGCACCCCAAGTGGGTGACCTCCCTGGAGCTCCGTTACTACTTTGAGCGCACCCAAAGACTACGCGTCGACGTGTACGACCGGGACGGGCCGGCCGCGGACCTAAGCCGCCACGACTTTATCGGCTGGGCCTCCATCACCGTTCCCGAACTGGTGCGCTCGTCGGGACAGCGGGTGGAACTGCCGCTGCGCAATGAACGGCGGGGGGGAGCCAACGGGGGGGTGGGCGTCGTGCGCGCCACATCAGGTGCCAACGGGGGCGGCGGCGGTGCCAACGCGACGGCGCCCAAGGTGACGAGCAAGAACGGCTTCATAACGATCCGTGCGGAAGAGGTGTCGGCGCTCAAGCAGACCGTCACGTTGGACTTTGGGGTCACCCGCCTCCGGCGTGGCATGCTCGCCTCCCTCTCCAAGTCCCGCCCCCACCTGGTGCTCTCACGGGCGCTCGAGGATGGTGCCTGGCTGCGGGTGCACCGGTCGGCGGGGGGCACCCCGACGGCCACCCGTGGGGAGTACCGGTTCCCCCGCCATGTCATGAGCTTTGAGAAGCTGTGTCGCTGCGACGAGGGCGTGCCCCTTCGCGTGGACGTGCTGTACGAGCGGTCGGGCAAGGAAACGGTCGTTGCCTCGACGGTGCTATCGCTGCGGCGGCTGATCGGTGCAAAGTCGGTGGCGTTGGCGGCGGCGGGGAAGCCCGCTGGGGAGCTCATTGTCCATGGCGTTTCGGTGACGGCCGAGCACAGCTTCCTCGACTACATCATTGGCGGGTGTGAGGTGTCCCTCATCGTGGCCATTGACTTTACCGCCAGCAACGGGGACCCCGTCCGGCCGGGGACCCTCCACTACCGGGACCCGGCGCGACCCAACGAGTACGAGGCGGCCACGCGGGCGGTGGGGGATATTCTCGCCAACTACGACTCGGACCAGCGCTTCCCCGCGTTTGGCTTTGGCGCCAAGCTCCCACCCGATTACCGGGCGGCGCAGCACTGTTTTTCCCTGACGGGCGACGTGAACCCCGTGTGCGAGGGGGTGGACGGCATCCTCGACTGTTACCGCGAGACGCTCTTCAATGTCCGCCTGTCGGGGCCGACGGTGTTTGCAGAGATTGTTCGCACCGCCGCGTTGTACGCGTCGACCAACGTGTCGCAGGCGGAGCAAAAGTACACCATCCTCCTCATCATCACCGACGGGGTCGTTAATGATATGGCGGCGACCAAGGAGGCCATCATCCACGCGTCGGCGCTGCCCCTCTCCATTGTGATTGTGGGTGTCGGGGACGCGGACTTTTCCGACATGAACCTCCTTGACGGGGACGACCGGCCGCTGGGGCCCGGCATGAGCCGGGACATTGTCCAGTTTGTGCCCTACCGCCAGTTTCGGGACTTCCCAGAGATCCTGGCGAGCCGGGTGCTGGAGGAGGTGCCCACGCAGCTGCTGGACTACATGAAGAGCCAGCGGCTGGTCCCCAACCCGCCCGTGCCATTTGACCCCGCAGCGGTGGCGTCGCCGGCGGCGCTGCGGGCGGCCGCGGGGGCTACCCAGTCTCCGCTGCCGCCGTCGCCCGTGACCGTCCCCCCGTCGGTCCCACCCCAGTACCGCTACGGACCGGCGGGGCTCATGATGGCTGCGGGCGGCGCGCCGGTCGGTGGCGGGGGGGACCCCTACGGGGGGCTCTTGGGCTCCCAAGGCGCCCAGCTGTTTGGCGGCCCCGCTGCGGCAGGCGGCGGCGTCGCGGCGGGCGGCCCGCCGCAGCCGCCGGTGCCCCCTGGTCACCCGTACGGTGGGGGCCCCTACCCCGTCGCGGACCCCGCGGCGTTGGCCGCCGCCGCCGCCGCGGCGGGGCACCCACCCCCGCCCTACGCGGCGGCGGGCGGCCCGCCAGGCGCTGGCCACCCCGGCCCCGGCCGGCCGCCACCCTATGCGCAGCCCCCCGCGCCGGCATCGCCGGCGACAGCAGCGGCGGGCATGACCGCCGCCCAGTACGAGGAGCACCAGTACCAAGTGTACATGTACCACCAACAGCAGCAGGCGGCGGCGGCGTCGGCGGCCACGGCCGCGGCCGGGGCGGCAGGCCGGCAGCCGTCGGCCGGCCACCACGGGCCGTTTGCGTACGACGCCACGGCAACGACGCCGGGCTCCTCCTTCCTCGGCGGCGGCGCCGCCCCGCCCGCGCCGCCGCCGCCACCCGTGACCGCGGCGGCGCACCCCCACCTGCCGCCGCCGCCGCCGCGGCCGCCAGCACCACCGCCAGGCCACCCCCACGCGGGGGGCCACCCGCCCGGGCCGTCGGGCGACCCGCAGACGCCCGCCGGCGGGCCAGCCGCGCCCCCGCCCGCGGGCGCCGGCCACGCGGCCTCCCCCCACGCGGGGCCGGGGGCGGCGACGCCCCCCGGCGCGGCGGCGGCGGCGGCGGGTGCCACGTCCCCCGGCTGGGACTCGGCCGGCAGCAGCTACTGGGCGCCCGCCGGGGCGGTGGCGTCGGCGGCCGCCGCGGCGGCGGCGGCCACGGCCGGCGGCGGCCGCCTCACCGACGTGCTCCGGGACGACTCCGGGGACTCGGCGTCGGAGCTGCTGTACGGGGGGGGGGGGGGGGGGGGGGGCGCCCGGCCAGGGGGGGGGGGGGTCCCGACGGGCCCGCAGACCCCGCCGCCGCGGCGGCGGCGGCCAATGGCCGGCGGCCGTCGGCAGACTGGGGCGGCCCGCTGCCGGCCGGGGCGGCCGCTGGGCGCCCCCCCGCGCGGGGCGCCCACGGCCCGCCGACGCCGCCGCCCGACATCCCCGACAGCCTGCGGTCGGTCAGCTCGTTGCGGCCGCTCGTCGGAGGGGGCGCCTCCCTTGGCGGCGGCGGCGGCAGCAGTGGCGGTGGCGGTGCCGCTGCCGCCGCCGCTGCCGCCGCTGCTGCTGCTGCTGCTGCTGCTGCGGCCGCCGGCGGCGGCGGCACCCCCCCTTCCGCCGCTGCCGTTGCCGCCGCGGAGATGCAGGCGCGGCTGGCGGGGCTGGCGGTGGCGGCCGCCCCCCCACTTGCCGGCGCCTCCCCCCCGTTGGCGGCGGCGGCGCCACTGGCTGCTGGCGGCGGCGCCCCCCCCCGCGCCCCCCCTCCCCACCCTACCGACGGCGACGGCTGGGGCGCCGCCGTGGCCGGGGTGTCCCTCCCACCGCCGCCGCCGCTGGCGCTCGCGTCGGCGTCGTGGCAGGTCGACGCCCTCCGGCCGCCGCCGTCCCCCGCGTCGGCGGCGGCGGCGGCAGCCGCAGCCGCCCGCGCGGCCGCGGCGGCAGCCGCAGCGGGCGGCCCTTCTGGTTCATCGGGGGGGGGGGCGCCGGGGGGGGGCGCCTGCCGGCGGCGCCGCCGCCGCCCCCGTCGCCCGCCACGCCCGCCACGCCCGCCACGCCCGCCACGCCCGCCACGCCCGCGTCGCCCGCGTCGTCGGTGGGGCGGGCGGGGGCGGCGGGTGGGGACGGCCGCCGCCGCAAGCGGCTGGGCGGGCGGACCAAGCGGGCCGACACGGGGGGGGGGGGCGGCGGCGGGGGGGGGGGGGGGGGGGACGACGACGGCTGGGGCGCCGCTGCGGTGGGCGCGCACAAGTGGGGGGGGGACACGTCGGGTGGGCGGCCGTGGTGAGGGGGTAGGCGCGGACCTTTTTTTTTTTATTTCCTTCTCTCATGCTGCTTCTGGGTGACCCTGTACTGAGCGTCGTAACTGTTTCTTTTTGTTGTTGCTCTTTGTTATTTCTTCGTGCTCTCTCCTCACCCCGCGCGCCCTCGACGCTACCCGCCAGGCCCGCCGGGGCCGTCGACACTGTCCAGCCGTGCCGCCACCCCCAGCACGTACGCGCGCACATCAGCGGGGGTGACCACCCCGGCGCCCGCGGCGGTCACGGGGATGGTCGTGTCGGCGGCGGCGGCGGCGGCGGCGGCCGCCGCCGCGCCCGCGCCCGCCCCCACCCCCCCGCCGCCGGCGCGGAGGAAGCCCGACAGGTAGCCAATGCCCCTGACGGCGGCCGCCGCGCTGCCCGGCGCGGCGCGCTCCCGCGACTGGAGCGCCGCCCACGACGGGGGGAGGCCATTGAGCAGCCGGTCGCGGAGCGCGCCCGCCACCCGCACCGGCCGCACCGCCGACCCGTCTTCCACGAGCAGCCGAACCGTCACCGCGTCGCCGCGGGGGCGCAGCGCCGCGTGCTGCACCACCACCCGGTAGATGCCGTCGGGGGCGGCGGTGGCCCCGGCGGGGAGGTCGCGGAGCAGCCGAAAGGGCGTGGCCGGGATGGGGGGGGGGGGGGGGGGGGGGGGGGCGCCGCCGGGGGGGGGGGGGGGCGGGGGGCTCCCCATGGACGGCTCCTCCCCCGTCGCGTCGGCGGCCGCGGCAGCGGCGGGCGCCTCGTCGGCAGACAGTACGTCCACCACGTCTGGGGCGCCACTGTTTGGGTTTCCCCTCCCGCCTGCCTCGGTGCCGCCCTCTTCTTCCTCGTCGTCGTCCATAAACAGCCGACGCGCACGACGGCGGCGCGCCTGGGTGCGGCTGAGGAACCCGTCTGGTGGCATCCCGTCCTCCGCTGCGTCCTCGTCGTCGACGGGCCCGCCAGGCGAACCAGCCAGCGCGCCGCCAACGCCGTGGCGCAGCCCGGTCCGGCGGACGCGGTGCGGCCGGGCATCGGGAGACAGCACGTGCACCACGTCACTGCCCTCCTCGGCCGACTCGCTGCCGCCCTCCCCCACGGCCTCGTCGTCCATCAGGGCCGTACGCGCACGGCGGCGGCGCGGGGCGGTGCGGCGGGGGCGAATCTCCGCCAGCTCCGCGTCCTCGCCAACGCCATCATCATCGAGGCTCCCAGCGGGCGACCTGGCCGACGCGCCCCCGAGCGGGCGGCGCGGCCCGGGTTGGCGGGCGCGGCCTGGCGCTGCGGCCGCCACAGCAGCGGCCTCGTCCTCCACGTCCACCACCACCTCGTCTACGTCCACCAACATGCCGTCAGCAGGCGCCGCCGGTTGCAAAGCCGGTGGCGGCCGCGGCGGCGGCGGCGGCGCCGCAGCTTCCGCTTGGTCCAGGTCGGCGGCCAGCATGGCCATCGCCTCGTCATCACTCATGGTGTCGGCACCGGCGGTGCCACCAGCGCCAGCACCGGTGCCCGCTCCGGCGGCGGCGCCAACCCCTGCGCCGCCTGCAAGCCCCCCCCCCATAGCGGCTGCGGCTGCCACCGACGCCTCGTACTGTGCCAGCGCCTCCAGTCCCGCAGCGTCATCATCGCCGTCCTCTGCCTCAGTGGGCATATCCGAGATGCCCCCCAGCCCACGCAGGGGACCGGCCCCACGCCCCCGACCAGGAAGGCGCCCCATCCCCCCGCGTGCGGCGCCCCCCCCCCCCCTTCCC